>PVIU01001719.1:0-51081 GCA_004026605.1 Ondatra zibethicus
GAGTAGTACTCTAATGTGTATATATTCCACACTTTCTTGATCCATTCTTCCATTGAGGGGCACCTAGGTTGTTTCCAGGTTCTGGCTATTACAAATAATGCTGCTATGAACATAGTTGCACAAATGCTTTTGTAGTATGATTGGGCATCTCTTGGGTATATTCCCAAGAGTGGTATTGCTGGATCCTGAGGTAGGTTGACTCCCAATTTCCTGAGAAACTGCCACACTGATTTCCAAAGAGGTTGCACAAGTTTGCATTCCCACCAGCAATGGATGAGTGTTCCCCTTAACTCCGCATCCTCTCCAGCATAGGCTATCATTGGTGTTTTTGACTTTAGCCATTCTGACAGGTGTAAGATGGTATCTCAACATTGTTTTGATTTGCATTTCCCTGATGGCTAAGGAAGTTGAACATGACCTTAAGTATCTTTTGGCCATTCGATCTTCTTCTGTTGAGAATTCTCTGTTCAAATCATTATCCCATTTTGTAATTTGGGTATTTAGAATTTTAATATCTAGTTTCTTGAGCTCTTTGTATATTTTGGAAATCAGACCTTTGTCTGATGTGGGGTTAGTGAAGATCTTCTCCCATTCAGTAGGATGCCTTTTTGTCTTAATGACTGTGTCCTTTGCTTTATAGAAGCTTCTCAGTTTCAGGAGGTCTCATTTATTCATTGTTGCTCTTATTGTCTGTGCCACTGGGGTTTTACATAGGAAGTGGTCTCCTGTGCCCATGTATTGCAGGCTACTTCCCACTTTCTCTTCTATCAGGGTCAGTGTGGATAGATTTATATTGAGGTCTTTAATCCATTTGGACTTGAGTTTTGTGCATGATGATAGATAAGGGTCTATTTTCATTCTCCTACAGGTTGACATCCAGTTATGCCAGCACCATTTGTTAAAGATGCTTTCATTCTTCCATTGTATAATTTTAGCCTCTTTGTCAAATATGAGGTGTCGATAGGTTTGTGGATTAATATCCGGGTCTTCGATTCGATTCCATTGGTCAACGTCTCTGTTTTTATGCCAGTACCTAGCTGTTTTCATTACTGTAGCTCTGTAATAGAGTTTGAAGTCAGGGATGGTAATGTCTCTGGCAGTTCCTTTATTGTATAGGATTGTTTTGGCTATCCTGGGCTTTTTGCTTTTCCATATAAAGTTAGTTATTGTTCTCTCAAGTTCTACAAAGAATTTTATTGGGATTTTGATAGGGATTGCATTGAATCTATAGATTGCCTTTGGTAGAATTGCCATTTTTACTATATTGATCCTACCAATCCAGGAGCATGGGAGATCCTTCCATTTCCTGGTATCCTCTTCAATTTCTTTCTTCAAGGTCTTATAGTTCTTGTCAAATAGATCTTTCACTTCCTTGGTTAGTGTTACCCCAAGATACTTTATGCTATTTGTGGCTATTGTGAAAGGTGATGTTTCTCTGATTTCCCTCTCTGTTTCTTTATCCTGTGTCAGGAGTTTGAATATGATCCTAGGTTTCTTAATTAATCTTGCTTTGATTAGAGTCTATTATACAGGATGTTAACATGGACTGGAATCATTACATTGCAGATAAGTTGAGGTCAAAAGTAAGACTGTGCACTGAGATACCCAAATCTTCAGTGTTTGAGGATCTCTTCTCTAGTATAAAATGAATCAAAGGAGATTGTCCTGGTTGTTTTTATGTCAGCTTGACACAATGTGGATCATTGGGAAGAGGGGAAACTCAATAGGGAAAATGTCTCTGGAAGATTTGCCTGTAGGCAAGACGGTATGTTTTCTTGATTAGTGATTGAAGTTGGCAGGCACAGTTCATTGGGACAGTGCCACTTCTGCGCAGGTAGGCTGGGTTGTGTAAGAAAGCTGACAGAGGATGTGATGGGGCACAAGCCAGTAAGCTACATTCCTCCATAACTTCTGCTTCAGTTCCCGCCTCTAGGTTCTGCCTTGAGTTCCTGCCCTGTTTTTCCTTCATGGTGGATTGTGATTGGACCATGAAAGCTGAGATAAACCCCTTTCTCTCCAAATTTCTTTTGATCAAGATGTTTAATTACAACAATAGAAATCCTAATTATAGCAAAAAGGTGACAGCTGCTAAGGGTATTATGGCATGACCTTACAGGGAGGAGATACCACTACCCGACAGCTAAGTAGAGGTGTTTCCGGGTACACTGTGAAGAACTATGTGAAGAATGCCAGCTCTGCATTCTCCTATTCTTTACAGATGTTGGTGAAATTAGCTGTAGATGAATAAGTAAACCCAGGCCAGTAGCTAACTAGTTTACATAGTATGTGGTGTGTTTGGGAATGTAGAGTCATTCACGCCGGTCCCACGAAGGCTCAGTGGAAAGATAAGTGGAGGAGAGAGACTTCTAGAAGGTTGAGGTGATTACAGAGCAGTGTGTAGGTTAATGTTGCAATGTGGCATACAGCTTGGTACTAATTGCTGTCCTAAAAGAATCTTCCATTGAAGTTGCTTTACATACTACCTTGTGAAATGCCTGCCAGAGTATCTGTTAACTGTGCACCAGGTAACCAAGTGAGTTAATTCCTGAATCATGCCATTTGCTGTTACTCATATGAATGTGGAAGACTGTCTGCCAAAAACAGTGATTGTGGTTTTGGCAACAAAAGTTCTTTCTGACAGAAATGGTTGGTCAGTATGTTTAGCTGCTTATTGAAGCCATTCCTGTCATAGGAGATCAGAGCCATTGCAGAAAGAAAGATACACAGTGTCCTTTTCCTTGGGCCTGCTTCCAGGTCATTCAAAATACACATTAAATTTTCCAGGCTTATTCCTTATCTCAGGGTTAGGACACACCAGATTCTAAGCTGTTCAGAATGATACAGAAATATTCTATTCCAAGAATTACCTGGAAATTTGAGGAAACTATCGATCTTGAGGCTCCCGAAACTACCGTTTACTATGGAGTTCATGACTGGGAGATGGCCTCTGTGGCAACAATAAGCAATGGTACTGTCACAACTTCAGATCTGAGAAGGCAACCTCTTAAATGCAAGTAAAGAACTTCTCACCCATGGAAGAAGAGCATCTGGGTGGTGCTGGTTCCACATGAGGAGCAAATGCAAGGGGAGGGTCTGTTCTGAACACACTTCTCTTAGGGCTCTGTGAGTACACAGCTCATATTGATTACTGAAAATCTGAAGAAAATGTTCCTTCTCTGGAATGGACTAAGCATTGTTTTGATAAGAGACATAGAAAATTACATAGGTAACCCTCTAGGCCTTTGGGTTTTTGTGAGATACACAGCTTCTCGAAAGACCACAGCCATGCCTGCAATGGTTTCTGTGTGTAGATGTGTGTCACTCCATTGAGGAACAGGCGATTTAACTAACATCCATGTAGATATTGATCATACTACTTTTCAATTGGTGTGGTTCAATATTTCCTTTTAAATTAGTTCTAAAGGTGACATTTTCTTGTTAGTATATATTTAAGCCTCTGGAGGGTGCATTTTATAGTATCTGTGTAAATGGAATGCTCCTGTGCCTCTGAGGACTCCAGTGAGTAATTCATTCTTCCCTTTCACGGTCTTAGTGCTAGTACAAATAACTGACAAAGTGACAGCTATGCACTGCAAAGCATCTTTTCTATGTTCTGTTTATGCCTTTATTTCAAACTGATTAAAAATGTCAAACTTGAAACTCGAACAAAATAATATCTGCTGTTTGAATATAATACAGGCCAAATTGTTTAAACCTTAATTAGGCTAAGCTTGAATTGACCTTAGTAGGAATCTGGCTGAGGCTCTTTGTTAATTACCTTCGCCTTAAAATATGTAAGAGCTTTCCCTCTTAAGGAACAATACGTGGATAGCTAAACTAATAAAATGCTTAAATAGATGCAAATCAAACTTGAAAAGTTTGAACTGTTGTTTTCATCCTGTAAGTCAGCTGAGAAAAAGCACACAGGCTGTAGTTCTAAATTATGTCCACAGAGCATTTCAGATCCAGTGAATTAACTTTCCTCCTTCGGCCATTTGAGCTCATAAACGCTAACTTCAGCAGTGCTTCATATTCTTCCCCTGAAACAAACTTGAACTGACAATAGCCAGATGACGGAGAATCGGAGCTGAAATTCTATCTGTGGCCCATCCCGTCTTCTTCCTCGTCGGCATTAGGGGATCATAGGAGAGCTGGTGTTTTCATTCTACAGAAACTGTAATATTTAGGCAAAGCAGGGCATATCAATTTCTTGCTGCCAGAAAAAATCAATTAACAGTGAGGAGAAGACAGAGGGAAATAAATAAACAGAACTGTGCTAGATAGTGAGTGGATTCACGGGTTTATTTAGAATGGCTTGGCTTATAGAAAACAGGCCTTGACATCTATCATAAGCTTTCACTCAAGCTTGATACGGGAACTGTAGTCTTTTCCTAATAGGCAAATTATGTCGCCAAACCATTTTTGTACTTTATTTCTAAATAAATAGAGATAGACTATGCAATATTGTGCAACCAAACTCAAAAGGAAACCAGTTATACCAGAGGTAAACAAATAGCACATCAGAAATTCAATATACCAATGTCAACATTGTATAGGAATGATGGTTTCATACTTGGCTGGGAGTGAATGTTGAGGTTGATGTGTGTCCTGTATTTTAGGTGTTTCTCCTCTCTTCCTGATGAAAAAAAATGAGCTCACCCCAGAAGCTCACTGCTTCTGAGTGCAAACCCATATATATATCATGCCAGGTGGCCATGTTCTTGATTTCTGTAATATGCCATTTCTCCAACAGTATAGTGTTGTCAATGTAGGTCTGGAAAAGATAGTACTTCAATGATACACCAGCAGACTATTAACTAGTCTTGTCTAAGCCTAGTCCCAACCTCCCCACTAAGAGTCAAATAGGGAAGGAACTTACCCTACAATAGACTTACCTCCAAAATATCTTTCAAGATGAGGCAATAATTTATATAGTTCCTCATAGTAGGTCTGTTAGTGAACCTAGTGGCTAATGAAGAATTGGGGCTATAGGTGTGCACCACCACACCATCTGAGGTGCCTTCTGAACACACTAGCAACACTTTAAGGAGCTGCAGAATCAAACCCTCACCGTAAAGGAACAAGTGTGCCTCAAAAGCTCAAAAGTCAATCAACAATAATAGATTTTTAAAATGGGTTAAGGGCCTGGGACACCACAAGGCCTCACCTTACATAAAGAACTACAAGCAATTAAAGAGTGCTGAGAGGGGAGAAATAAATCCCTCACCCCTGCATGCCAATTGGTTATTAAGCAACAAATGGTCAGCCCTGAGAACATGCATATAAGTAACATTACACAGACTGAACAACAATTAATGAAAAAGGCTATAAATTTGAGAGAGGACAGAGGGCATATGGAAGGGTTTGGAGTAAGGAAAGGAAAGGGAGAAATAATATAATTATATTATAATCTCAAAGAAATAAAAATAATTTTAAAAAGAATAACAAAAAAGTCAGTTTGCTCAACTATGTTCATAACAGCATTATTTGTAATAGCCAGACCCTGGAAACAACCTAGATGCCCGTTAACTGAAGAATGGATAAGGAAAATGTGGTACATTTACAGAATGGAGAATTACTCAGAGTAAAAAACAATGATATCTTGAAATTTGCAGATAAATGGATAGACCTAGAACAAAAACCATACTGAGTGACATAACCCAGACCCATAAAGACAAATGTAATATGTATTCACTCATAAGTTGCTTTTAAACATAAAGCAAAAAGTAACCAGCATATAGCCCACAACTCCAGAGAACCTAGACTACAAAGTTGACCCTGAGAGAGATACACATGGATCCACCTAGGAAGGAGAAAAAGACAAGATCTCCTGAGTACATTGGGAGCATGAGGGGCAGGAGGGAAAGGTGGAAGGGCAGATGGGAGGAAGGAAGGAAGTGTATAGCTCAATTAAAAAAATTATAAAAAAAGAATATAAGAAAACAAAATAAACCTGATAAAAATTAGCCCTCAGGGTTTGAGAAGTTATGTGTGAAAAGTATTGAACATCTTGAAGACACAATACAAAAAGAACATAAAAATAACATATAAAATATTAGTTATAATGCCTGGAATTGTGCGGATTTTTAAGTTTATTTAAATGATACTGTATTTTAGAGCACATTTTTTCTATAACATACTTCTTTACTCAAAACTACTTGATTTTTGTTCCCATGAAGACTTTAGGTCCCAGATTGTTTCTTCTCTCTGATGAACAAGAGAGTATCATGTGAGCAGCCGTCACTATGTCTGTCCAGTCCTGTATTTCAGCAGGGTTTCCTGCGGCTGTGGCACACACCTCGGCCTCTGGGGACCTGAGCCGGAAAAGGAAGTGGCGGGTTGTAGGGACGGATGCCCTTTTACATTTACAGCAGTCTGCTAAGCTAGCTATGGGAAGAGATGTCAGGCTTTTAAAGTATGATATCACTGAGAAGCACTTTTTAGAAAAACCTTTTGGGTTTTAAATTTTCTTCTTATTAACCAGGGGTTGGCAAATGAAAGCCTGTGGTCCACACCCAGCCTGTTACCTGTTTCTGTAAAGAAAGTTTTATGAGAACACAGGATTTCTTATTCATTTACATATTGCCCACAGCTGTTTTCGGGTTGTAAGTATTGCGTAGTTGCCATAGAGACAACCCCCAATGGCAACTCTCTGGCCCTTATGGAAAGAAGTGTTGGTTTGTCCTGCTGTTATAGTATTGCCTGTTATCACTATCTAACCCTTTTGTTTTAATTTTTAAATGATCTATTATCAAGCCACATAAATAAAATGAGTTCAGAAGGTGCTAGAAGTAGTAGAACATGGGGAGTGTGGCTAGTGATACTGGTAGATGGTGAAGAACTGGAGGAGATGCCGTAGGGCAGACCCAAGACAGAAGAAAACCAAAGCTCAGGTGCTCAACCAAATCTCTAGAAAATGAAGCAGGTGCTAAGTGGCAGGGGCTGGATTTCAACTCAGAAACAACTCCAAATTTAGTTCAGTTTTTTTTTCCCCTCTATGGTATGACTGTTTCCTTAAGTTCACACAAATACAGTACAAGGAGAAATAAAAGCATTGTTTCAAAAGCAAAGTGGTTCAGTTCTCCAGACTTGGCATTCCTGAGGCCAGAGTCATGCTGTGTTGAAATTTGGACTCAGGACTGATGACTGTGTTTGAGTCATAGTCCCAGCACTAAGCTTGGCTGAGTCCCTTGAATTTGCAGCCATCATTGTGTTGTGGTGGGGTGGTGGTAGGAGGGAGCTCTTCTGAAAAGTGAGGACAGTGTCTGGAGGGTCCCTGTGGGCTCCGCTGGATCTCTCTATGATGCTGTGACTTTAGGAGGTGGCATTTGATCTGGGCTTTGGAGTATGGGGTGATTTTGACAGGCTGCCTTGTAAATGAGGGGGAAAGGTATTCCAGGTGGTGAAAACAGTCTGAGCAAAAACACAGTGACTAGCAACTGGAGAAGGAATTCTAGGAATGATGTACACTTGCTCTGTCTCACAAGGCCGGGCTTTCACCTTGCAGCAAACCCGAAAGCTAAATGGGTTCTGGAGCTGAACTGAGGAACAACCTTAAGTTAGGCTTAGGGCTGAAGCTCCTTCCTGCAGCTTTGTAGAATTCTAGAGGTCCTGTAGTGAATAGTCCCGTGAGTAGCCTCTTCTAAAATCAGTGCAGGGTTAGAGACTTTCACATCATCTGTTGCATATCCGGGCAGCTCTTAGTATAAGAAAATCTATCAGTACACTGAGTCTAGTTGGAACTTCCAGCACGTAGATAATGGTAGATCATAAGCAGCAGAAGCACATGGTGAGGGCTGTGTAACCCAAAGACCTGACGCAGGCCCGGGACGTAATGTGTCTCTCCACAAAGGAGCAGGACTTCAGAAAGCGTTCCAGCCATGGACTAAGTATTGTGCTCTGACTGAGGGTGCAGCAGCAGGATGATGTCACTGCTCACAGGGAAGCTGGACTGGCAGGCTGCTGTGATGAAGACTCTGTCAGCTGGAGCTGGAGGATGAGGGGAAGGTGTCCTGGAGTTTTAGGACTTGGTCATGCAGGCCAGGGACAGCAGGAGACGAGGGTATGAGTGGGCGTGTCCTGTCTAAGGAACTGGAGCCCTCTATGTGTGGGCCTCAATTTAATGAAAATCCAGTACTCTCGTCTTAAAATTAGTTAGTATGTGCATATATGTATGGTGTGTGTGTGTGTGTGTGTGTGTGTGTGTGTGTGGTGTGTGTGAAGGTGAGAGCACAGTTTTATAAGAGTTGTCTCTTTCTATACACTGTCATGGGCTCCAGGGATCCGGCTCAGGTTGGCAGGCTTGTGTGTGTGTCCCATTGCTCCCTCCCACAGCCATCTTGCTGGCTGTGAGTAGGCAGTGTCATTAAAAGTGATCAATTTTCCTCCTTACTGTATCAAATATATATGAGTATCTTTAAAAATATTAGAACCTATAGAAAATATGGAACAGGAGATAAAAATCACTATAATCTCACCAATTAGAAATAATTTTACTTCAGAAGATGCCTGTGTTTTTATACAAGGGCACACAAGAAAAGCATGATCTTATGAAACAATATAGTTTTATCAGTTTTTATCTGATATAACACTATATGCAAGCATTTTCCCAGGTCATGCCACTAAAAGTTTTTTAAGAACTTTAAAATTTCCAATTAAAATACCACTTATTCCCTTCCCTTTTCTTCCTCCAACCCCTTCCATGTTCCCCCTCACTTCCTCTCAGGTTGATACTCTCTTTTTCTCTGATTTTTATTGCTACATATGTGTGTATCTTAAATAAAGTTGTGAGCTTGGACTGACAATGCTCCCCCCAAGAGTCTTAGACTACCTAAAAGAAACCCAGTACCAGGCATAAGAAACCCCATTTGAGTTTTTGGTCACAGCAGTCTAAGTGAATCCCAAAACAATATGGGCTATTGGTGTCTCCCTTGGCTGCCTCTCAGACGCTGAAGATAAGCATGTCCCTATTGCTTAGGGCATTGCACACTTCAGACACAGTACTTAAAATATTTGAGCTGGATCCAACCTAAAAGCCTCTGTCTTACATCCTGACATTCACAGGACCAGAAATTATGCAAGCTGGCAAGGGAGGGGCACAATCAACAGTCCTACCCATCTGTGATGCCTGTGAACTGCACCAGTGGCCAACATGCCAAGGTGGCTCCAAAGGTGTGAGAATGGCACTCATGTCAGTAACAAGTAACTGTCTGATTGTACTTAAGACCCAGCTCAACAAAAGGAAATCATGCCTGGTACAAGAAACATAGCCAATTACCTGGGTCTAGTTAGGTCATGGGTCTTAGAGGGGAACTTAAAAAATAATTTTATTAGTTTTTTGGGAATTTATACAATGTATTTTGATAATAGTCATTACTCCCTATTCTTCCCTTTAATTCCTTCCTGACCCACTTCCACCTTGCATTCACTGCATACCCCCAGAATTTGTACTGCCCATTTACCCCTAAAGAAAACTAACTCTCCTTTCCCTAGAAGCTGTTAACTGTCCATAGCTCCTTACTTACGGCTGGGAACTCATGAACTCTTCCCACTGCAAACAGGAATGTTGACTGAATTGATCTTGTGCAGGCAGAACAGCTACTGTGAGTTCGCTGGTGCAGCAAACGTCTTACATCCAGACACCACTGTTTCCTCCTAGTCCTCCCCGCAATAGCACTGACTGTCTTTCCACTCTTCTCTCAAGCTCATCCCCGATGTGTGTGTGTGTGTGTGTGTGTGTGTGTGTGTGTGTAGAAAGAGAGAGAGAGAGAGAGAGAGAGAGAGAGATCCCATTTTTGACAGAGCCCTCCATTGACACTTTTCTGATGAGAACTGAGAGCTATGGATATAAAAATACAAATTTAGACAGCAGCTTGATACTTTTTCTGTTTGGCAGAATAATAATAGTAGGTTAATTCCTGGGATCTATGAGCTTCCCAAGCATGAGTCCTTGGCTATATTTATGGTGCCATGCATGTGTTTTCTCCTGTGGAGCACTCCATAAATCTAATGGGAAAAAAGTAGCTAACTGCACCCATAACATCCATGCCACTATTACACTCATGGGCATATCTTATCAAGTTGGTTATTACTGTAGTTCACAGTATTCACACTGGCATGTCACATTCACAGGAAGCATGTCAATGGCTTCCTCTTCTTCCCCTAGTAACCTACATAGCAGCTTCCAGTACTGTGAAAATGGGTAAGCAGGAAGGAAGCTTCTAGGTCCGTATCAATTTGATCTCTCCGTGTTCTATGACCATGGTTTATCCTGTCACTACCAATAAGGTTTTACATCCAAGAACTTAACTTCTAATAACCATACATAATAGACAAATGATAGTGATATTTACTATATATAACTGCTTTTGCAATGGGTCACATTTTAAGGTACTTGCATTTTTCTTTATTGTAACAAATAATATGATAAACAGCTTCTTTGTAAATTATATTCAAATCTGACTGGTTTTTCGTGATAGTTAACCATGTCATTGTTCTGGTGGAATAGTTTAGCCAGACAGGGTCATGAAGGATGATCTTAATGTATGTTAAAAACAAAACAAAACTATAAAATAGGCTTGCAAAGGTTGAGTTGAGAAAAGGTGATACTGAAAGAAGAACAGTAAGGTTTCTAATGACACATCAGCTCCAAGTGTGAGGGTGTAGGTAAAGTTATGGCACCAAGCTCAAAGAAAAGGGTGTGATGTATCTGTTTACTTCAGCAGCTGCCGTAGAACTTGAATGCCATTGGTCCATTTTACATATGAAAGGGCGCAAGGACCTGTCAAGTGTCAGTATTGTAGGGAAGGGACACTGGTGGGAGATTGATAGCACTGTGCTCCAGTGCAGGAGACACCAAGGCAGAGGAACAGATCTGAAAGGTATTCCAGGAGAGGGAGACTTTCGGCAGGGCATCAGGTGTGTATGGGCACAACGTAAAGCTGTCAGAAAGACAGTGTATAAGTTGATCCTGATCTCGTCGATGAGAAGGCAGAGCAGATGTCAGCACGGGGGGGGGCTCTTCACATGGAGATGATGGTGCCGAGATCCAGCACTGCATCTCAGCGATCAGATGCACACATGCCTCTCTGGGCTTTAATAAGAGTCATCTCAGCGATCAGATGCACACATGCCTCTCTGGGCTTTAATAAGAGTTAGTGCTTAAGCTTTAGCAGCTAAAACTTGGAATTACATTTTAAAATTATATAATATGACTTGTGTCCTTGAAATCTTATTATTACTTGAAAAAATGGTCAAAAGTGATAAATGTTTAAATGTTGCAGCTCAAAATGTCTTTATTGTCTTGCCAACTGCTGCATGACAGAAAACTTGAGTTCTAACAAGCCTTAATTAGAAAAAGTGAAAAAAAAATCAAAGGATGATGTCAGCCAGGACCACAGTGAACCAGAACAAGAAATACTTTTATTAGTTACAGAACATCCACAGTGTGTGGGTTTGTCTCATTGGCATCCTTTAATAACAATGAAAATATTGCAGGCCTCTTTCTGGGAGTCCAGACTGTGGGTCTTTTTGTGCACCAAATGATTTCGATAGGTGGTTTTAGCAGTAAAATTGTGTTCTGTGGTTTACAAAAAGTTTAAAGATGTGCCCAATAAGTCATGGTCTTTAAAAAACAAAAGAATAGCCAGGCAGTGGTAGCATACTGCCTTAGTCCCAGCACTTGAGGGGCAGAGGCAGGTGGATCTCTGTGAGTTTGAGGCCTGATCTACAAGAGCCAGTTCCAGGACAGGCTCCAAAGCTACAGAGAAACCCTGTCTCAATAAAACAACAACAAAACAAAACAAAAAATATTCTTAGCAAAGCTAAGATGTTAAAAAATGTTCTTAACAAAGGAAGTAGACAGTCCACACCATGTGTCCATTGGTTAGGGGTAAATTAGCCTATTGTTTTAGTTGGGGCTACTATTGCTATGTTGAAACACCATGACCAAAAGCAAGCTGAAGAGGAAAGGATTTATTTGCCTTAAACTTTCCCATCATAGTTTATACCTGAAGGAGTCAGGACAAGAACTCAAGCAGGACTGGAACTTGAAAGAAGGAGTTGATATAGAGGCCATGGAGTGGTGCTGTTCATCGACTTGCTCCTTATTGCTTGCTCTGCCTGCTTTTTTATAGAACTCAGGACCACCTGCCCAGGGAAGGCATCACCCACCCTAGGCTGGACCTTCCCTCACCCATCACTAATAAGAAAATGCTTGCCTCTAGCTAGATTTTCCTGGAGCATTCTCAGCTGAGGCTCCCTCCTTCCCAGTGACTTTAACTTGTGTCGTCATGTCATGAAGCTAGTCAAAACACTTGTACTTTATTGTTATTTATTTCAGCATAATTTCTATCATGGATAGTGTTATAAAAAGATTTATTTATTTTTAGATGCCATCATATTGTAACTGAGAGTAGTTGTCCATGTAGGGGGTTAAATAAATCAACACAAATTGATGAATTTACAAAGAACCTGGTTTTCTCTCTTAAGATGCAATTTTACCCTTATCTAAGAGAAAATGTACTAGTAAATTCTTGGTTCGTCCTACCTTCTTGTTTCTCACTGATGTTGAGCACTGTTACTTGTGAATCCCAGTGTACCTGTCCTTCTCTGTGTTGAGTTCCTTTAGTCTGTTTTCCTGTTATAGGCACATCTCTTGCTCCTTGCCATTTTACAGAACTTTGTCCAGTTTGCCAAGTTCAACCTAACCATAGAATATATATGATGCTCCCTGTTTGCTGACATGCAACAACCAAGGCATGTGTGGCCTCTAGGCACCCATAGTCTCCAGGTTTTCGGCTCTCAGGATTGTCATGCTCTAAGCAGATTCTCACCCCTGTTATTTTGCACATTCCTCTCTGTCTTTAACTCCTCTTGCCTCTTCTTTCCCATGGTCCAGCAGACGACCTTGACTCCTGTTTTACTGAGGTTACCCCGCCCCAATATCAACCAAATTTTCTCTCAATCATACTACCTTCTAGTTAACTGCTTTCCTAGTTCTTGATTTTTCCAGACTTCTTGAAAGAATAGTGCCCCTTGCCTCTCCTTTCCTTCTGTAGCTTCCATCCAAACTGCTCTGGACAAGCTACCAGTAGCTGTTAAAGTCTGCAAGTTATGTTTCCGTCTTCACCAGGTTCAGTGTCTCTGTGGTATTTGTGTTACCAAACATCTTGTATTGTTCTGAAAATCTCTCTCTTTTAGGTTTCTTCCCACTTTAGATTTGTACAAATTCAGACTTATCATTCTTCTAAAAAATAAAAACAGAAAAAATGAAGCATTTAAATATGACTATTTGTAATCTAATATTAATGTTATTATTTACTTCTAGGGATTGTAGTATGTTGGTGTGTGTTTTTATGTATTGCGTGCACATATGTGTGGGCTCACATGTGCTTGTAGATGCATGTGCCCGTGTGTGCTCATGCATATGGATGCCAAAGGTCAGGTGCTGTTTGCCTTGTTTTGTTTTCACCAAAACTAAAATAAATTAATAAATAAATAAACCTATTTTATTAGTTCTTTGAGAGTTTCAGAGAATGTATTTTGATCATATTCATCCTCCCCAACTCCCAGATCCACCTCTCTTCCTTACCCAACCAACTTCATGTGTTCTTCTTTTCCAGTCCTCTCAAGTTCTGTTTGTGCTGCCAGTATACCCTTGGGTATGGGGCTATTCACTGAAGTGTGGTTAACACAACAGGAACTGCTCTCTTAAATGCCCCCCCTGCCACCCGAGAAGCTACCAGTTGCCCTTAGCCTCTCCCTGCTCCAGGCCTCACACAGTGTCCTGCAGACACAGCAGGGCACCTGCATCTATGAATCTACCATGCTTTTTTACAGAGCATCTCTCAGTGGAACCCGAGGCTTGAGGCTTGCTGGTTGGACTAGACTGGATATCCAGCAAGCTCCAGGGTGTTCCTGTCTTTGCCTCCTCAGTGCTGTGACTCACAGAAGCAGGCTGACGAGGGTCACACTCTAAGCACTGTCCCAACCAGCCATCATCTTAGTCCTTATATTTTTATATTATACAAATATATGATAATTAAGTATCAGCTATACTGTAAAAATAAATACTCTTTTTCTATGTATACACATTTGTGTGTGTGCATGTGCATGTGGAAGACAGAGGACAATGTCTGGTATCTCGCTTTCTGCCTGCCTGCCTGCATTCCTCCCTCTTTCCTTCTTCCTTCCCTCCTTCCCTCCTGCCCACCCTTCTGCCCTCTCTCCTTCCTTTCCTTTCCTGGTTTTTTGAGATAGGGGTTCTCACTGAACATCAAGCTTACTGATTCAGCTTAACTAGCTGATCAGTATTCTGACTGCCTCTCCAGCACAGCACTGAGATTGCAGTCATGCACTGGAGTTGTGTGTTTGCTTTGTTTTTTAATAAGGTTCTGGAGATTGAACTCAGTCCTTAGAGTTACATGGCAAGCACTTTACCAACTAAGCCATTTCCCCACAAGTACTAGTTCTTGAAATACTCGACCTTAGAAATCCTTTTACTGTACAAATATTATATTCCTTAAGTATAAATGTGAAAATATAAGGCATGTATATTAATTATTTCTCTGGTCTCTTGTTTCCTAGTTAATGAAAGAATTCCCCCTCCTAAGCATGTTCAATATCCATGAAAACCTTCTAGAAGCCCTTCTGGAGCTCCAAGCTTATGCAGATGTCCAGGCAGTCTTAGCAAAATATGATGGTAAGTCCTTAGATATTTTTATGCATTTGAGAACTCCTTTCTCCTTGATATAATCCACTGATTAGATAGGAATGACAACTTCAAGTGGGACTTGGATAACGCTCTAAGAATTGTCACCTATAGCGTTTGATGGCTATTTTCTAGTGCCTTCAATTAGCGCGTACCGGGGCAGAAATGTTGAGTAACTTGTGCTCCACTCTTAGCCATACTTCCCACACACTGCTGATACGCTTATACCCTGGCAGCTGTGTGTCTTTCCTCGATTCCCTCCTGATCAAGAGACAGCACTATGGGGTTGGGCAGCACCACGGTCTTCCCATGACACCTTGCGGGTTCACTGTGGTCACTGTTGGTAGTCATGTTGATGCTCTAGAACAATGGAGAACAGCTGGTTGCCGTGCACAGGTGACAGTGATGAAGACCCACTCATGTTCCCTTTCCCACAGGTCTTCCTTAATAACAGCTACACATTTCTTTTCACGATGCCCTTGAAGGCCCTTTGCCATTCTGGTTAATTCCTTGTGAACTTATTCTCCTTTGCCTGTCACCAGTGAGTCAGGGAAAGAAACTGGTACAATCTAGAGAACTGAGAACTATTCTGTCTGTAATAGTGTCTGTGTATTTGATTAATAGTATAAAAATTATATACATATTTACCTGCTACGCTTAGATTCTCTGTAGAACACCACACTCTTCTGACTTATTTCAATAATTTTCTCCATAAAATGTGTTTGCTTATAAATTTGATATTAAGGTATGATTACTTATACTAACTACATAACAATTGTTTTCATTATAAAAATTCTTTCTTTAGTAAGTTTCATTAGTCCATTTAAGAATTATTCAGATGACAGATTTCCTGGAATTCTTCAAACACAGAGAGCAAACTATGTCATTTGGATTTTATTTTTGACCCACAAATTCTTTCTAAGGGATGGTTTTGTTATCCCCTGCTGTTGAGGAAACTGAGCTCAGTTATGAGCCTGTTTTTGTTTGTTTTCCTCAAAATCTTGCTCAGAATGATGGGAACTAAAAACCTTCAGCCAGTGATGGCATCCTTTGCCTGTATAGATATGTACACCTCATGTAACAAGATATACATGGCTTGGTGTGGAACTGATTTTAAAGTATTTGTGGAATACTTTAAGGTAAACAAACTGAAGACTGTTTGGCCTTCACATCAGCTCATTTTTATTCTCTGTTTATTCTCCAGAATCTCACCGTTCAGTTGAAGCTTCAATGTAACGTATATACCGCTGTGGGCAGAATGCTCATATATTGAGTGTCTTTTAGTACCAAAGGAGTTAGTCTTATGCCATGGGTCTACCTGGCAGTGAGCTTCAGTGCAAAGGTCATGTTCTCATCATGAGTGCTGATCTGCACTCAGTCTGATAAGCCTTAAAAAGTAAAGCTTTAACTAAGAAAGCCTTTGAGATCACAAGTCTCAAGACTCATTTCATAAAGATCTCAGTTCATTATAGAAATCATCAGCCTTGTGTTATAAAACTGATTGCCAAGTAAAGAAATGAACTCACTTGGATTTGTTCGTTGTCTCAATGTATCCCATTATACAGCCTCCATTCTGCAACAATCAAAAACTGATTTATTAAATTCTGATAACATATGTTCGTATTACTTGTTACAATAGCCTGCCCCACCCTTTACTAAGACTTGGCTTGCACTTTGAAAAATTCCTTTATTTCAAATGGACAAAATCACCCTATCAAGGCCCATGTTGAGCTTTGTTTATGTTGTGTACCTGGCAACAGAAATGATGTTCTTGTTCATTATTCATGGAAAAACAGTCTCATTGGTGGCAGGACACATAGTTTGCTGAGCTGCCTCATTAGAGGCTCTGAGTTCAGCAGTTGTCAATAAAGTGCAGATGACCTAACCCCACTGACCTCTGAGGGGAGTTTCGATGCTGACTTGGCTCATGCTTGTGCCATTTACAGTAGAAATATGATGAAGTGACTGCTGAAGTTATGTTTTTGAGGGTGAGCTGCAGACACTGAAGACTGTGGAAAAACATGTCTCCTGTTCTTTAGCCCATCCCATGCCATGGTTCTTTCAAGTTCATCCCCCGATGCTTTTTTTTTTTTTTTAGAGACCTAAAGGATCTTGACTAAGCTGCTGCCCCTTTATCTGGCCCTGGATGAGGAAGCAAGTACTTTGGAGCTCTTGGAGTAGACAGCTTATGGGGCATCCTGTGTTTTGCCCTGGTTCAAGTGCAGTCGTTCTTATCTAAGTTCTAGAGACAGCATTTTGAATTGTAGCCCTCCATCCCTCTCATAGAGTCACACCCAAAACAACAGGATTATGTTATCTCTGCAAGTTGGAATGTTCTGGTAGGATAGCTGTTTCTGGATGGTTTATGGGTACATCAGTCCTTTATTGTTTGTTAAGTGGCTAAGTTTTATAAGTCATGTTCTGGGAAGTGATATGAAGGGATTAGTGATGCTTTTCTGACCTTTGCAAAGGGGATTTCGAAAAATGACAAGAATGGGGAGAAAAAAAAACCCGAGAAATAACATGCTTTGGGAAAAAGAAGAGGACAAAATGTATTTCCCCTTGCCACAGTCTTCCTTACTTATTACAAAAAGAAGGAAGTTTGTCTTTGAAAGTTTTGAGTTTGAAAATCTTTGATACTCACAAATTCTTCTTACAATGGATCTTTTCTAGGATTACAGATTAATTTGTCACGCTGCCTTGTGATCTGCATTCTAATTTTGATTTTGTCACTGAGATAACGTCTCATGCTTTACTACTCTAAACTTTTGTCTCAAATGCTGCCTTGTCATTTCCATACTCCACACAATGACTAAAGTAACAGCAGCAGCAGCAGCTGTAACAGTTAACATATGTTAGGTTCTCATAAAATGTTGGTCTTAGACATTGTCTAAGCTTTCATATATGACTGTGTATTTGGCAAGCACTGTTAGCTCATCTAGGGTTGTGCTGTGTCTAAGAAGTATCTTGTTCACAGGAATCCCCTAAAATTTCAAAGTAAAGACATAAAGTATATGAAAAAGGAGATCAATTGTGAACAATCATTGTTTAAAATGTTGTGAATGTTATAAGAAAGAGAAAGTCAATGATAAAAGTCTACCCTGTTCACCATCACTTACTATCTATTTTTGGCAGTATTTGTAACTTTTAAAAATATTACCATGGCTCTTGTTATTTTTTGTTGCCCTGCCATTCCTCAAACATATTATACACATTAGGTATACCCTTACAGTAACCCTGAAAGGAGTTGGTTATTACATGTCAGCAGCTGTAGAAACTTAGGTGTTGTGACTTTATGTAACTTGAAAGAACACACATTCCTAGGCAACTGTAGAGCTGGGATTCAAATACAGGTAGTGCTAGTCAGATCTAAAACTCATCTATTTTTCATAAATGTGAGTCTTGCTACATTGATCAACTCTGCTTCTTGAACAAAGGCACGAACTATGTCGGCTGGGGCAGTGTGGAAGCCCAAAAATGTGAGCCTACTTCCACCTTGTCTGATGGCCAGAGAGTTTGGAGGTTGCTCAAAATTGGTGACAACAATTAGGGCTACACATCCTGACTCACGATGTGGTTACTTGGTTCTTTTGACACTAAGATGGCTCATATATGTGGATCCATTCCACCCTGACAGATGGTCAGGATATGTGAGCATACCTCTGTTCCTTCTTTTGTAATAGGAGGTTACCTGGGGAATAGTTGCCTTCAGGATACTTGGTCTAGGGTGGCTTCACTTCATAAACAATGCTAATGACTTGATGTCTCAAAGTGCTGAAGCAATTATGTCCTTTGTATCATGTTAAAGAAGTCTTTTGTTGCCTTCTTCCCCTTTTTGTATTAGCATATAAAAGTGTATGGAAAATTAAACATGGGTGATTTCAGTGGAACTCCCTCTTGATACTATCTTATGTTTTCTGTTTTATTATTTTACTCATATTTTTGTATTCTTTACTTATTTTTCTGATCCCCATTCCCATACTCTGGCAAGAGGTGTTTTGTTGAGGCTAGTCCCCGACAGGACAGTGTTGTAGAGTTTCAGTGATGCTAAATTGCCTTTTAATCATTCTTTAGGAAATAGGTATATCTATATTTGTTTGCCTTTCTGATGCTATCTTCAAAATATGGCTTTCCATCTCCAATCAATCTGTTTAATTTATCACTAAAAGGATTTTATGTATAACATTAATTTAATTTGAAATTTATCATATTTTCCATCCATGTATTTGTTATACATGGAATATTTTCACTATTATGAAGTCATGAGAAACTCTTTTAGAACTCATTATGAAAGCTACTACAGCCTTTGGATCATCTTTTAAGGAAATGTATAAGCCACCTCTGTTGAAAACATTAGTCTCGAAGCTTAAGATGGTAGTGTGGAAAAGAATGTATGCATCTTGTTTATCATAATCTGTGCATTTCAGTTTTAGTAGACTCTCATAGCACCAATGGATGTGCCTCTGCTGACTACGCAATACATTTAGAAGCGTTCAGATAAGCTGTTTTTGGTTAATGATCCCTGGGGATTCCAAAAGATATCATGGGTGGAGTTCTTAACCTTCTACATCTCCATTCCTTATGTGGAAATGTGTAGGCAGAGTTTCTGTCTCACCTGGTCCTGCAGTCATTCAGTCCCAAAGAAACACACAGAGGCTTATATTAATTATAAACTATTTGGCCTATTAGCTTGGGATTATTATTAAATTGCTCTTACAACTTAAATTAAACCCATAATTCTTGTCTCTGCTTAGCCACATTGTTTGGTACCTTTTCTCAGTGCAGCATTTTTATCTTGCTTTCTCTGTCTCTAGCTGGTGAATGACTCTCTGTCTTTCCTCTTCCCAGAATTCTCCTAGTCTGGTTGTTCCACCTATACTTCCTGCCTGGCTACTGGCCAATCAGGGTTTTATTAAACCTATATGAATGATTAATAGGTTTACAATATTTACAGTGTACAAGAGCATTCTTTCACAGCATTTTCCCCTTTTCTCTTTTCAAAACAAAAATGCTGAATATAATCTCCTTTGTTTAGCTTTTTTCCTGACCATTATCCATAGCAACTTGTAACCAACCTTCTACACAAAGACAAACATCCATAATCTGTTTTTTTGGGAATGTGGGCATAGTTTTCTAGGCTACTTCCTGCTGACTAGGGGTGCTGATAATCTTATGGGGACCCAAAGAAAATTTAGGATTATGGTCAAGTCCAGAATGGAGTATTCTGTGAGGCTGGATCATCTCATCCAGCAGTGTTGAGGCTGTTCTGGATATAGAAACTACAACAGAGGTGCTCTAAAATGTTGGATCATCCATTCCTATTGGAGATTTTTTTAAGGGGTCCTCCTTGACCAAACCTTATTTTTCTTAACCAAGAATGAATCCACAGTCTCTGTGAAAACAAAAGCAAGACCTCTTCTCCAAAGTAACATATCTTTAATCTTAAATTTTGAAGTCAAGGCATTTTCAAAATATATAGGTTGGATTAATCCAGCTTTAAAGCTTTCTCAGGCTTTATGTGGAAGTTCTTGCCAAATGTTTGGGCAAGAAGAGTTTGTAGACAGAGTTTCTGTCCCACCCAGTCCATTCAGTCCCAAAGAAACACACAGAGGCTTAGATTAATTGTAAACTGTTTGGCCTATTATCTTGGGATTATTATGAACTTGCTCTTACAACTTAAATTAACCCATAATTCTTGTCTATCTTTAGTCACATGGCTGGAACCTTTTCTCAGTGCAGTGGTTCTTGTCTTGCTTCCTCTGTGTCTGCCTGGTGACTGTCTCTCTGCTTTCCTCTTCCCAGAATTCTCCCAGGCTGCTTGTCCCACCTAGACTTCCTGCCAGGCTACTGGCCAATCAGGGTTTTATTAAACCAATATGAGTGACAAATCTTTACAGTGTACAAGAGCATTCTCCCATAGCAGAAATGGAGTCAACACCCAGAGGTTCAGTAACTTGCTCAAGCTAACACAGCAGATAGTTTGCCATGAAAGCTAAAAAAGTAGAATTCGTCTTAGGATTGAGAGCTCTGGAACACAGATCAGGAGTTGAGAAACTATTAGTGGTTCTATGGAGCCCAGCTCACTGCTACTCACTTTTTCTAGATTTGATCAACCTCATATCAATAGAAAGCTATGTCTAAAATGACAGTTTAAATATGAAGAGCCAATGCTGTTCCCCCACAAAGCCTGGTTTGGCCTATTATAGAAATTAATTAATTAGATACTAGAACATGTATGGAGATATGTGATTATAAAAACAGAATTGCTTAGGTACACTTAAAAATATTTCTTAAAATTTTGGAAAGCTGTAAACAGAAATGTTATTGATTTTGGCTCCTGACACAAAGTGTTCCTGTGGATTCAATATTAGTAATTTTTCTCATTGGTATGAGAAAAATACCTGACAGAAACTGCTAAAGGGAGCAAGGCTTTATTTTGTCTCACAGCTGCAGTCTGCCATGTGGGGAAGGTGCGGTGCAGGTCCTTTGCTTGTGGAGATGCAGCTTGCTGCTGCCGCTTCTTGCATCTTGGAGAATCAAGAAGCAGAGCATTTGGACTGAAAGTGGGGCCCACGGCTGATGGGTCTATGTCTGGCAAGTAGGCCCCATGCCCTAAAGGTTCTAAAACCTCCCCAAACAACACTAGCTAGAGACATAAGTGTTTAAACACACAAGCTTGTGGGGAACATTTCACAGTCAAAGCTTAACAGAGTCCTAGCTCTCCAGCCTTACAGCAATGTGCATGAATGAAGCACAGACCCAAGCTCTTCTGCACATTTACACTATTACCTTTTTAGTGGTTGCCCTAAATCTAGGTTCATAAACTTCCCTATAAGAAAAAGCTACTTTTGTAATAGTCGAAAATGTATAAATGCAACAATTACATCAAGACATTTTACTAATAACACTGAGCCCACACTAAATTAGCCTTATTGTCTGTCAGCTGATTTCTACATAGGTGTGCTCCAGAACAGTGCATGGTTCTAACTAGAGGGGATACTTTCATCCCAACAGATTGAGTCAGAGGCCATAGAGAAGTCCTTCTGTGTTGAGATTTCAGCAAACAAGCCTTTGCTAGTCCTTTTGAAGTCGGGTTGTTCATTGTCCAAGCCCTTGTAACCAGCACACACTATGTGGCCATTGTCACAGTTGCTGTGAAATGGTACCAGACATCCTGCCTTTGTGGTTAGTCTGTTTTCTGTTTGTCTTTGAAGACAACAAGTGTCTGAGGTGTCAGAGAGCAGTGAGTAAGATCCATAGTCATCATCACTGGATTGTTCAGACCTTGGAAACAGTACATTACAGTCAAATAGTAGACTCAGGGTTTGCTACCGCACACACACAACATCTGAAACATTCACCACAAAATTAGGCTGCTTCATTGCTGCTATAGCAAATGAAGGTTGAAGCATTGTCTGTCTCTTTTAGTGACTCTAAACCTTGTCCAGCTCCACTTCCTGAACTAGCTACTATGGAAAATATCAAGTATGTTAGGCAAGTGATTAAAGAGAATTTTAGTGTAAAGATGGGCCAGTGAGCCAATTCGTTCTTCAGACCTGAAAATAATCATCGCCACTGATACCATGAGCTGTGGCTTCAGTCTTAGAAGCATAAGTCACTGAGAGCGATAGGCCTACAGAGCTTTGGATTAGGTGCCCTCCTGATTTGGATACCAGAGGTAAGACTGCCAAGCAGACTAGGCCTTTGAGATCACTTAGAACAAATGATGGGCTGTCAGATGATGGGCATGTATGTAGTAAGCATGAGCTCTGATAATGAATGTCATTTCAACAAGGGTTGCATGCATGAGGAAATTCTGTCTCTGATGATGGAGAAGAGTGTTCATAAGTGCATACATCTGTAATTCACATAGCTGGCACACTCACAAACCCCCTAAATTTATGTTGGCTTTGGTAATCCTTATTGCCCAGTTAACATAATTTACCAAGGTAACATTCCTCCCCAGCCAGCCATTACCATCACTGAAACTGCCGCGTTTGGCTCCAAGGCACCAGCCACAGAAGGGCCCTTTGACAGAACTTCTAGGGTAATCCAGTCCAAAAGTTGCAAATCACATCTGGTGTTTGGCTTTGCAGCATAAGATGAATTTTTCTGGGTGTAGCTGAACGCATGTTCCTTGCTCTTCCCCCTGCCCAAAATTACTAAGGCCATGTAGAATTTCCCGATTGAATCATTGAAATCCCAGACGGCACATTTTTCGAGGTTTTTGTATATCAATCCTTTTTATTTCTTTAGTGAATTTCCCTCTTTGGTTGAAAGGGGACTTTGGATTAACTTTCTTGAAGGTGGGGCAAAAAGACCTCACACTGCCTGGAACTAACAACAACAAGAATTTCAGGATCGAATTTTACATCACTGTTGTTTCCATCATATTGTGAATAGGAGTAAATGTAGAAAGTTTTCTGAGTCTGTCTGCATTGGTGATAGCATCATATAACAGGGCAGTAATGGCGTTTTACAGTCCATAAACAGTTATGGAAGTGAAACAGGCGACCAGTTTTCTCCTTTAGTTTTTTGTTTCTACTTGTTGGTTTAGGGCTCCAGGAGAATCTGTGAGCGTTGCCTCTGTTGAGTTAATGTGAACTTCACATGTGAATGTGACATCACGGAGGTGATGTCAGTTTGTTGCCAGACAAGAGGAGGGACATGGGATACCATATCTGAAATGCTTGGAACCAGTGTGTGTTACATTTGGAGACTTTTAGTCTGCAGTTTACAATTTTTGCCTAATTGAGTGCCCCTAGTCTGAAAATTTCTAAAATCCAAAGCTTTTAAATTGTGCTTAAAAGTTTTGGACTTTGGAGCATAGATATTCAACCTGTAGTTGATACTGGATTTTCAAATTTCATCAAAGATCTATTAAAACATATTACGTAGAAGACACTTTTAGGTACATCTGGATTCAGGGATTAATGTGACCTATTCCTTGTCAGTTTGTTTTTACTCTAGTATAGAAAGGTGTTATATAATATATATGTGTGTGTGTGTGTGTGTGTGTGTGTGTGTGTGTGTGTGTGTGTGTGTGTGTGTGTGTGTGTGTATGTGTATGTATGTATGTATGTATGTGTATATGTTCGCACCCCACATATGATATATTTGATGAAGGTTAACCAGTACTGGGTGCACTTATTTTGAACTCACCACAGGCTGTGTAGAGAAAGAATGTCTTTGAGAACAAGCTCTGTGTCCTGTTTGTCTTGGGCCCCTGAATAATGGAGTGGACACTTGGAACATCTGTTGTCAGTGGCTGAGTTGGAAGCGGAGATGCCATTATGGGGCATCATTTGTGAGTCACTTGGTTTATTCATCTGCTGGATGCTGTCCTTCAAAGCTTTTTAGAACCACAGATATGAGAGTTGACCCCACTTGACCTTTCTGATGCATAAGAACAGTAATGCCCCATTAAACCACATCTTGATCACAGCAATGATCCATTAAACCACATCTTGATCATTATCATTGGTAGATGAACAAAAGGAAACGAGATCAAAGCGATTGGCCTCTTAAATTGTTTTATCTCATCTGAAGTTTTGTTCCATGAATTCTTCTTCAAGATTATTGCATTGAATTTTTGCTCTCATGAGCCCTTTATAACTGGAAAATTCTAGTGTCATTCTTCCTTAAATGACCTCCTTTTAGCAGCATTCCAGTAAAAGGTTAAGAGGAGCCAGAAGAGGTTTGGTCGCCTTTCTTGTTTCAGGATAAAGCATCTTCTTCTCTTCATCCTGTTTCAACCTTCACTGTTTTCTCCCCTGCCCATTCTCTTTCCGCTGCTCTTTCAAGCAGGCATCGTGATAAGAGCCCTATCAACTTGTCACACATCTTGAGAAATAAAGCCATTCATGGTTCCCACTTAAGCTGCCATCAGCAGTGATTACTTTTGTTTTTCAGGAGTGAGATTCGATATGAATGTTGTCAAATTTGTGGGTACATTAATTTAGATTTTGTTCAGTAGACACTGATTACTAAGTATGTTTCAGACATTGCTTTGTGTTGTGGTTACAAAGAACTCAAATTACACAGCCTTTACTTCCTACAGAACACCAATTAAGTAAATATGGGAAGAAACAGCCACAGGAAGGAATAGAGATTGTGGGAGTAGTTTTTAACCTGAGGTGGAAAGGCTACTTCACCCAGCAAGATGGGAGGAGCTACTTCCTGGAGGTGGTAAACTGAACTGAAGTGGACAGTGAACTTGCCATGCCGATGCTAAAGAGAGCATGTGCAAGTTGGGGGCGTGACCAGTATGTGTAAGAAATTACCCATTTTCTTTTTTTTTTTATTGATTTTTATTGAGCTCTACATTTTTCTCTGTTCCCCTCCCTGCCTCTCCCCTCACCCCTTCAACCATCTCCCCCATGCTCCCAATGTACTCAGGAGATCTTGTATTTTTCTACTTCCCATGTAAATTATATCTATATAAGTCTCTCTTAGGGTCCTAATTGTTGTCTAGGTTCTTTGGGATTGTGATTTGTGGGCTGATTTTCTTTGCTTTATGTTTAAAAACCACTTATGAGTGAGTACATGTGATAATTGTCTTTCTGGGTCTGGGTTACCTTACTCAAAATGATGTTTTCTAGCTCCATCCATTTGGCTACAAAATTCAAGATGTTGTTATTTTTTTCTTCTGTGCAGTACTCCATTGTGTAAATGTACCACATTTTTTTTTTATCCATTCTTCAATCGAGGAGCATTTAGGTTGTTTCCAGTTTCTGGCTATGACAAATAAAGCTGTTATGAACATAGTTGAGCACATGTCCTTGTGGCACGATTGAGCATCTTTTGGGTATACACCCAAAAGTGGTATTACTGGGTCTTGAGGAAGGTTGTTTCCTAATTTTCTGAGAAATCGCCACACTGACCTCCATAGGGGTTGTACCAGCTTGCATTCCCACCAGCAATGCAGGAATGTTCCCTTTACCCCACAACCTCTCCAGCATAAGTTGTCATCAGTGTTTTTGATCTTGGCCATTCTTGCAGGTGTAAGATGGAATCTGAGAGTTGTTTTGATTTGCATTTCTCTGATGACTAAGGATGTTGAGCATTTCCTTAAGTGTCTTTTAGCCATTGAGAGTTCTCTGTTTAGGTCTGTACTCCAATTTTTTTTTATTGAAAATCCCCCATTTTCTACATTGCAAGGGGATGGACAAGGGGCACAGCAAATAGCAGAAGATACATGGGGTGAATTGCATAGGGGACAGACCTGAAAGGCTTTGTGCCTGGCTGTGATTTTGTTCTAAAGGCCTTTGAGAGATCTGGAAGCATTCTCAAAGGAAAATTTGTCTGCCCCCAGCGTGTAAAGAGTAGGATAGTGGGCTCACACTCTGCCTTGCTCGATGGTTGGGAGGTGACCATTGTGCCAAAGCTCTCAGACCTGAGAGTGAAATGGTCTGAAAAGAAATGACTTGCTGACACTACAGGTGAACACCTTTTGATCCTAGGCAGGGGGATTTGGAGAGCTTTGTAAGCATCAGCTGAAATCTGTGGGAAGTGAGCTTTGGCTTTCTTCTTTAGACAAGCGGCAACCTGAGTGTCGATATTCTTCTGTCTCCAGATGAGCAAATCTTCCTGTTGTAAGCTACAGCCAATATGCTTTCTGCTGCTCTCCCAACCATAGGGAACTAAGGCTCATAAACCAGACACAGCCTCAGATCCTCTTCCAGGGAGTGGACCTCAGACACAGGGAGGCTGCTTGGCCATGCAGTCCAACAACACTCACCTTCTCTTGCTGTACAACAAGAGGATACCCACTGGGGTGGGTGGCAGGAACGGATGACACACCCTAAAGGCTGAACTCGTGACAGTGAAGTGCATGTTGGGAGCTCATAGGGAGTTCTTTGAGTACTGTTTGCTCATCAGACCATCTGATAGTCTGGTGCCCTATGGGCACCCGAGTTACTGCCAAAGTAGTCCAAACACAGGAATGATATCCTGCTCAATCAGAAGGCAGATTCTTAAATGGAGAAGCTTAATCATAAGTAAAAGAAAGGAGCATTAGGCATGGAAATGGCTCTTGAATTTAAAAGAAACAATAGTGAAAAACATGTTTTTTCTTTAATTCAGAGGGAAAAATAAATGTGGTCTCACAAATGGAGAGCCATTGAACATAACTGACCTGGTGTTGATGGATTTAGGGTAGGGTATGTGAAAAATTTTCTCTAACAGGAAAATACTTTAGAAAGTATGGTTGACTCTGAATGATGAAATTATAGTGACTCCCAGGGGAACGAAGTGCAAAGGAGATATAAATGATAAAAGCATGTGAAAAGATCAGCATGGTGGGGCTGCTGAGATGGCTCAGTGACTAAGAGTCCTTGCTTCTAGAACATAAGCATCTGACTTTGGATTCCATCACTCATGTAAAAAGCCAGTCAGGGCTATGGTGGGTTAGACAGGAGGATCAATGGGATTTGATGGCCGCTAAACCTTCAGATATAGTGAGAGATCCCATTTCAAAGGAACCAGGTATACATTGATAACAATGGTACACACAACATCCTCCTCTGTCCCTTGTGGATGCCCTATAGGTATACACACATACACCATACACACATGTATCACACACACAGACACATAAAAAGCAAAAGAATGAAAATATCAGGATGACAAATAGCTAACTAACTATTAGTGAGGTCTATACCAATAAGCTGCTCTGTAGGGTAGTGAAGATCTGAGGGAAGCAAAAGTCTGAGTATTGGAAAGTATGAAGCTATAGTCTATGCAAAACAGTGAATAAAGTATAAGATAATATGAGAGGAAAAAATAAAAAAATAACTCAACTGATAGTTTGGGGATGGTGACAAATGTATGTGCTACAAGATTGATTTTGCCAATAATTAGATGTTCTCCTGAGTTTCTCTTAGCCAGCTTGCAGGCCTTCCTCTCTTTCCCCCTCTCCACTCTTCCCTCCCTTTATCTGTCTCTTTCAGTTGCATCTTAACTGTACATAATTCAGGCTTGTCTTGACCCAGAGGTCCTCCTGCCTCAGCTTCCCGCAGCACTGAGATTACAGTTGTGTGCCACCCTGTCTATCTGGGCCTATTTTCTTAAAAAGAAAAATATTTGGGCAGAATGAGCATAGCAGCTGTAGGCTGTTGTCTAATTCTTTGCTTCTATTTCATGACAGTACTGTTGGGAGCAGAAACTCACAGCGACTCATTCTGTTTTCCATGTCCGTTAGTACTTTTTGGTCATTTTCTAAGAATTACACCAACTAAATAGATCCCAACAAAATTCTAAAAATCATAATTATGTGTTTTATGAGCATTTAGCAGAGATAGAGGTGACTGAAATTCCAGGATGTGTATACTAGAGAGTCTGTAGCAAATAAACACAGATGAGATAGTGGCTGTGAAAATATTTATAGTATATACAATAGTACTTAAATGTTTATCTTATTGGTTTAAGTGGCCAGTTTCTTTCATGTTTCTGAATTGGAAGGATGCCATAGAACTGATTATTTCTTGAAACAAAACATTTGCTAATGTTTTAAATGCTATTCTTTTAGTTAACATGGAGCATCATGGTTGCATATGTATTACTGTAGACAGTTGCAAATTGTGGTGATCCCTAGAAGCATAGTCCCAAATTTCCTTCTTGGTATTGCCCCCTGGCAATTCTTGCTCTTGTTGTTGATGATGATTTTTTTTTTTGACAAGATTTTTCTGTGTAGCCGGGATGACCTGGAACTCACAGTCCTCTCCCACAGCCTCCAGAATGTGAGGATTATAGGCCTGCACCCTATACCCACCTGCCGACCCTTTTAAAATCATCTCAGAGACAAATATCAGCTAAATATCACGTGAGATGATTTGTTTTTATTCCAGCTGTGACAGCAGCATATTTCTACATTCCATTTTTAACACCTTCTAATACATACTGTTTCTCTGACAATTACATAACACCAAGGCCCTCCCCATAGCAAGCCCTCAGTAACTGCTTGCAGCAGTTCTGATGGAGGTAGTGGTGTGGGGAAAAGCGTGCTTATGGAATGTGTAGATGGAGCAAAGCCGTGGGCGGCAGCTTGAATCAGAACGATGACTAATAATCCGGGCTGCCATGCTGAAAGCACTCAAATTAATGCTACAGATTTAATAAGATTGAAAATTTAATGGAGTCACATGTGAAATCCTGCCTGTAGGTTTTCAAATTTGTAGAAAATTTTCCTGGCGTCTATGAACCAGAGGACAAAAACAAATGGATTAAAATGAATTTGAAGAGATTGTGGGGCTTTGTTGGTTTGACTGCACAATCACAAGTACAAATGAGATCTCAGGTACCTAGTGCTGGGCCTGGCATTAATGGTGGTGGCTCTGGCTCCTTGAGCCACACGGGTCCCTTAAGCTCCTTCCTGGACAGGTGTGGGGCGCTGTGAGGCTTGCTGCCATTCTCAATTCTCACTTTAAAAAGTCGCCCATTGCTTAGGGACAAAACTAGGCAAAAGTTCTGCAGGTTCCGTCAGTTGAGAAACTAGAGGCTTTTACCTGGGAAAACTGACATCAGAGAGACATTTTAATGTTTGTTGTACTAACTTGGGAAATAATCTGATGCTGTCTTGTCATAGAAGGCAAAACTAGTGGATGTTAGGCTCAGAGAGAGAAAGTGGAGGTTGGAGCAAGTTATAGAAGGTCAATAAAATGTGAGGAAGATTATATTGTTAAAGAAAAGGACTTTGAATTGTTAGTTTTAGCAAAAGAAACTGTGAGGTGGAGATTACTGTTACATGCAGTCTCATGCAGACGGGGAGCGGCTTCTCGTGTGGCCCACCTGGAATGAAACATGGAACTTGCTGTCTTTCCTAAGCATTGTCTCCTGTCTGCTGCAGCCAGTAACTCCTTTCCAGTCTAAGTAACCACTTCCTGTTTTCTGCCATCAGATAAGAATTTTGAAAGCTTGTGGATCCTCTTGGAGATGTATCTTAGCACTGTTCAGTAAATTTAAATATCCACCTTTTAACCCAACCATTTCACTTTTAATCACACAAAAGAAATGAAAGTTTTGAAAGTGTACATAATAAACAAAGTCATGATATCCTTAATTATACTAGGCTAAAGCTAGAAAGCGATCCCAATATCCATTAATCTAGTGTATACGCACAATGTGTAGTACTCAGCCATGGAAAGAAATGAGAGTTCTGTGCTACTATATGGATAGATTTCAGACACGCTATGGGCTTCCGCATGTGTGAAGTCCAAGACTGCAACTTTTAATAAAGAATTTGATGACAGTTTGATTGCACATATTAGCATACATGGGGAAATTTCTTCCCCTTTCAGGAAAGGACTTACGTAAATACAAGGTGGAGACAAATAGAAGGAAAATTAGACAGATACCAGCAGTTCAGGTTAGCTCGTGAGAAATATGTAGTTAGCATACCTTATTTCTATAGCGAGTAATGGGGTGAATTGTGTGGTTTTGTTTTTGGATTATAATACTGTGTGTGAGAGAGGGGGAGGAGAAAGAGGGTACTTTTGGACTGAGCCCAGGCCTTGTGAATGCTAACTGTATAACCTATCAATGAACATACCCCAACCAAAATTCCAGTGCTTAAGAGAATCTTATGGAATTATCAATAAATTCCACTTGTTAAAGGCAGAAAATCACTGAAGAGTTAGTCTGTCATCCCAAAACAAGCTAAACACTCGAATTAGGTTTTAGTCTCTTCCACAGAATGAAAGTTCTGCAGAAGTTCCTGGCACTATGAGCACACGGATAACTTGTTATCTTCTGCTCACAGCTTCTGATGCTAACGTTTCCATGACAAATCTGCCAGTCTCTTTATCTTTTCCATGGTGTGAACGCATGAATCATAGGGCAGGCAAAACTGCAGAAAGCAGATTTGCGACCACCATGTGCGGAGAGGACAGGGTGAGGACAAGCATAAAAGGCCAGCAAGGGGGTCTCTGTGGTCCTCTTTATCTTGGTGGGGTTGTAGTGTTACATGAACCTAGATATGACAGATACACACTTAAACACGTGTAAGATGGTGAGATGAAGCAAAATCAAAGTTTATTCAAATGACATTCACAATGTCAACTCAGTTTGGTGCTTGGTAATATGGTTATATGAAATATAACCATTTGGAAAGTTGAGTGAACTATCCAAAGATCTTTGCACTATTTTCATATTTTACTAAACTTATAAAGTAGGAGAAGTCCCATTAAAGTTTGTAATAGGCAACAGTTGCCAAGTCTCAGATTGAGAGGAATCCAGAAATCAAAGAAGCAGGGACCAGAGTACAAGAGGGCTTTAATAACCTCTTCTAGTTTTGCAGATATCGAAAATTGTGCTCCAGATCAGCTTCTGCCTCTGATTTGGATGTTACTAGCTGAAATGTCAATGAGGTGATGATGTACTGCAGCGGGCCCCATGCAAGGGAGCACTGCAGCTTTCCCTGGGAGTTTGAGTTCTATGCGTCTGCTAGATGGGCAGGTTGACAATGCATGATGCCCCTCTCTGTTGTCTGTCTGTCTCCACCAGTGTATTTCCCGATGAACCTGCTGTACACATTTTAGCAACAGAATTCTCCCTCTAGCAGTGCTGTTAACCTTTGCAATTTTAGGATTTTACAATTTACATAACAAACTGTAGAGAGAGAGAAAAGCAGTGGGGACCATGGCCTATCAACCGCTGTTGAAGGTGTTTAGATATTACCCGATCTTCATATCTTGGCATATCAACTACATCTAAAATTAGTAATGCATACCAGATCAAGATTTCATGGTTACCCTCAGCTATATAATGACTTTGAGGCCAGCCTGGGCTACATGAGCCCCTATCTGAAATACATGGATAAGCAAACAGAGAAGCAACCCTCTGTAGTATGGTTGTGACTGTGGACTGGTGGTGACAATGAAATTTTGCTTGAGTATGGATTCTGAAATACGGACTGAAAAGCCCTCCTTCCCTTTCAGTTCTGTGTTCTTAGAGTTAACAGCAAAGATCTAGGAAATGCTAGACTTGCTCCACACAAAAGCCAAACAGTCCAGAAACCAGGCTGTGGCAGAGAAGAACCTTACGATGAGCCAGAAAATGGGAAGAGGCAGGGACCATCTTGGTGGGCAGGGCCATCTGCCTGGAGTCTTATGTAGGGTTGGTTAATACGGAAGATGGGTGATCACAGGTTCTACATACCCTCTCACATATAGAGGCTTATGTCCATATAGATCTGATTCCAATGGCCCAGCAAAGAGATGCTTTTCAGTTCTGCAAATGTCAGGAGCTAAGATCATTGTTGTCCCTCTAGCTTCCTGCCTCACTGAGTGCTCCTGACACATTACACAGGTACAGAATAGAGTGGCCAATCTCTCCCCCAGGCACCGGGGCTGGTCAGTACCGAGGGGGTCAAGGTCAGCTGAGCTGAAGCAGGACTCAGCTGTCTCAGTGCTTTGCTTGGGATTTCCCATGACTGATTGTGCTTTACCTGTGTCCTGAAACTTCCTCTCAGAGAAATTCCCCAGGCTGGAGTTGATGATAGTGAGTATTTGGTGTAGAAGAGGAAATGATTTTCTTTCAAGGAGTTATGTTCTTCTTCTGCCACTGGCTAACTGTGCGATTCCTTTACAGTTTTCCTATGTAGTTCTTTCAAAGTTGCAGATAGTCCTGTGAAGAGATCTGGAGGATATTTCAGATATTAAGGGAGAATTTTAGGCATGTGAGAGAAAGCTGTAATTGTCTTTACTGGCCAAGCTTTCTTTCCAGCCTGAGTTTATGTTGAATTAAGAAAATATTTTGGGGACTGGCAAGATGGTTCAGTAGGGAAGGGTGCTTTGCTGCTAAGCCTAACTACTGGGGTTTGACCCCCAGAACCTACATGAGTCAATGAGACAAAATGGATGCCTGCAAGTTGTCTACTGACCTCCACACAGGTGCTGTGGCACACACATACCCCTTCCAAATATATTTTCTTTGTTAATAAATCATTTCTGTGTCAGAGTAAAAAAAAATGGTTAACAAGTGCTAGAGAAATACCAACTGTCCTTTTTTGAGAAGAAGGGAATTCCAGTTGAAATACATACCCCAAGCCCACCCCTCCCGGGAGGTCAGGTGCTCTGCCCTGTATTTGTCTGTAAGCTGATTATCTGCACCACACAGTTGCTCCACCCCTCATCTGTAATTTTCTAGACACGTTATAAAGTCGTCTTTCTGGGTGACAAATTAGACTTTAATATGAAAGGAGATTGATCATAAATTTGAATGAGAAAACTTGGCACACTTTTCAAAATTTTTGAAACATTTCCCCATTACAAACTATATGCAAATCCCAGAGAACTTAGACAACAATGAGGACACTAAGAGAGACTTACATAGATCTAATCTACATGGGAAGTAGAAAAAGACAAGATCTCCTGAGTAAATTGGGAGCATGGGGACCTTGGGGGAGGGTTGAAGGGGGGAGAGGAGAGGCAGGGAGGGGAGCAGAGAAAAATGTAGAGCCCATTGAAAAAAATGTGTTTGAATTTCTGAAATTTAATATAAAGAAAGCATGTCTTAAATTAATCTATTAAAGAATACCTTGTTTAGCTCTGTCAATACTTTAAACACAGATTAATTTTTATGAGGTCCTATTTACATTTTATACCACAAGTATCTGTGTAATAACTAAATTTATGCATTTATATCAAGGTATAAGATGCATACTTTAAAATAGAAGATGATTTCTAAGGACTGTGTCTGGTGAATTTTAAACATGAATTATTGACACATTAACAAAGCATTTTGACACAGTAAGAAAGAACTGGGTAGGGTTCTTATGTAATAGCTTAAATATTCTTAACTTGTACTGTCTTAGACTTACATTATTAATCTTCTGTTTTAGAGCATTGTCCCTTTGACTTCAAATTGACAAGGGTTCTTGCTCTCTTTTTCTTGCACAGATATAAGCTTACCAAAGTCAGCAACGATATGCTACACAGCTGCCCTGCTCAAAGCCAGAGCCGTGTCCGACAAGTAAGTGAGTGGTCGCTTGTGTGGCTCCCTGTACTGGCCAAATGTAAGGAGACCTGTCCCCTTTGAGGGCTTTCTCCAGAAGCTTTTCTTGGTCCTTGTGGCCTTGCTTAAAAGCATGCATTTTCCCAAAGCCGTGGATCTTCGTTTCATTACTAGAAGGAGGAAGTGTCTGTCCCCATTGTTGTAAGGTTGTGTGGCTCCTAACACAGACTGGCATTAAATTACATTCCTCTGAGGTGACTTTGTTTTTTTTTTTTCTTACTTTTTAAAATTTTTTGTCAGACAGTAGAATCAAAGGACGGCTTGGGATTTACACAAAACATTCTGTCCCTCTCCTCGTTTTTTTGTGTGTATTCCCTTCCCCTCTGCTGTCTGTTCCTGGGCCCTGCTGTGTGGCAGTGGGGATGGTCCTCTCCCATTCTTTCCCTCCCCACTCCTGGTCTGTTTACCGTGAGATGCCACCTCAGTGGGACATTTGCCCATTTTATTCAGGCAGGTGACTGTAGCACATAGACATTCCCAGAGGAAGACTGGGCAGGTTAAAGAGAACAGAGGGATTCATTGTTTTTGAGTTCCTAAATGCTTACATGTCCCTGATACAGTCCAGCCCCTCTGTAGACTCGGAAAGCAGAGCAGGTAGCGGCCTCTGCGGGGTCAGACAGGTTTGCTGTTAAGTGTGTGTGCACTTCAAAACTGGAGTAATTTTCTTTCGTTCTTTTTCATCCTGTAGATCGCCAGTACCTACTGCAACATCTTTTCTCCCTACACAGCGACTCCAGCTTGGGAGGGCAGGGCCAGGGTTGTCACAGCTTCCCCTGTGGTGTCTGCCTGCCAAGCACAGCTCTGGAGTTAGCCCTGGGTGTGAGGTGAGAAAGAGATTGCATGGTCTGGTTTTTTTTCCATTCCCTTGGGCGGGTGTCCTGCCCGCAGTTTGGGCATGCACACCCTCCTGCTGGAACAGCCCTCGAAGGCTCGCCTGTGGCCGAAGCTGTGGCCATTAGCCTCGGCCACGGCACCGACATTGGGTTGGGAGCCTCCCTTAAGTCCCCCCAGTTCTGTTTTTAACCCAGTGAGCTCTTCTGTAACCTAGTTTTCTCTTTTTCCTACACTGTCTGCCCTTGTCAGCCCTCCCTCTGCTCCCACCGAAGCAGGTACCTTGCAGAAAATGTAGATTAGCTATTTAGACAGTGAGTTGACAGCTGAATATAATCCCTGCCGCCATTCAATGTAAGCACGCTTTATGCTTCTGCTGGGGTTTTTGTTGGCCTTGGTGGAAGGGGTCACTCAGAGGTCCCCTGTAGAGGAAGTTTGGAGAGCTTGTGCCGTTGACTCACTGTGCTCATAGGGCCCTTGATGTATACTTGCTCCCTGGGTAGCTGCCCAAGCAGTGGTCCCAACTGCATGATGTTTGTCTTTCTGCTTTTCAGATTCTCTCCTGAGGCTGCGTCTCGGCGGGGCCTGAGCACAGCAGAGATGAATGCAGTAGAGGCCATTCACAGAGCTGTGGAATTTAATCCGCACGTGCCAAAAGTGAGTCTCTGAATCCCCTAGGAGCTCATTATGACAGCAGAGAAAGCATTTGCTAACCACAATGCCCTGTCCCCAGGAACCCCAGTTATAAAACAATGACCTGCAACCAACCAACGCTGGGACCTGTGCAGTCTACAGGCATTTATAGCCTCATTTTTGAGCAAAAACTTCACTCAAGGGAACTTGGGGTAGGGGGCTGGTTTTCAGGGTGAACATAATAAAATAAACTGATAGACCTTACTTAGTCAACTAGCTTCAGAAAGTTTAGCTCAAGTGAGGATCCTGAGAGTTTGATAGAATTTTTTTTTTATCAGTTTTAGTCTTATGAGGCCAATTCTGGAAATAACCCTTGTGCACAGAGCTCTTTAAAAACTCCCACTAATGTGACTCCCCATGTCTCTACAGATAAATGTAGGGATCAGGACTGGCTAGAAAAGCAGGAGCAACCCCAGAATCTGTAACGCTCTGAGCGCCACTTAAAACTTACACGTAGTGAAAGGATTTGTCTTCATGGTTAAACCCCATGATACACAGTTGGTAAATGCTCGATATTTTTCACATATTCTTTCTGAAGCTGATTTTAGCGGAATCAAATCAAGTTAAAAGATATTTCTGGAATGTTTTATTCATGAGCTGAATGTATATTTGGGGCTTCCCTGAAATTATCTGCACTGTGGGAGGTATTTGCTGCAGGTCTGTTTCAGTCTGTTGATATTAGGCACATTTCGTCTCTGAGAAACTAATCCTGCAGCTCACATCAGATGTTACATGGCATAAGTGTTTGGGGAATATCTGATGAAGACCTCCTGGTGCAAATGATAAAGATATCTGGCTTGCATTGTGGCAGTGAGATAGCAAGAGGGTGATGTGTGAGTGCATGTGTACATGTGTGTGAGTGTGTGCGTGTGTGCATGCATGTGTGTGAGTGTATGTGCGTGTGCGAGTGCATGTGTGTGAGAGTGCATGCGTGTGTGCGTGCATGTGTATGTGTGTCTGCGTGCATGTGTGTGTGCGTGTGTGTGTGATGTATGGAGTTACCTACTTTAATTTATTTTGTTGATATTGAAAATGGTAGAGATAAGTGATCTAATGTCATTCCTGAGGTTTTACTTAAGTCTGGGTTATGTTTTCACTTAATGGGAAATTGAAGAATGGTCCGGAGTGGCATTTTTGCATGAGGATGTATTTAACCACTCCAGTGCTAGTGGCTAATCAGCAAAATATTTACAGAGTTTTGGGGGTTATATGTAGGATGCTATAAGCAGGAAACTTTATACAATATTTTGAGCCTAAGCCAAAATGTTGATTGAACTCTGATTAAAATGTAAAACTGGTCATAAAAGTTGTTCTCAATTATAGTAAACTGAAGTCATTTATTAATATTTTTTAGATACTCCTTCAAACTACAAAACTATTCTGTAAATATAAGTAAGCCTCTTTTGTAGGAATTAGTGAGTGACAGAGCCCAGGATTCTGAGGTTAAAAACTAGGTTCAAGTTCTGGCAGTCATTTACCCGCTCCAGAACCTTGAGACCAAGTGCATCTGAGCTCATCTTCCAAATGACGAAAATGTTTGGGATTGCCTCTCTTTTAGGATAAGTATCAAATGAGATAAAATATTTGAAAATTTTTGCAAAACACTTGTCTTAGTCACTGTTCTATTGCTTTGAAGAGACACCATGACCAAGGTACTCTGAAAGAAAGCACTTAATTGCGGTCTTCCTTGCAGCTTCAGAGAATTAGTCCATTATAATGGCAGGGAGTATTGAGGCATGCAGGAGCGTAGCTGAGAGATACATCCTTATCCATAGGCAGAGAGGAGATGGGGTTGGGAGTAGAACGCTCACTCCTTGGCCTGGCATGGGCTTTTGAAACCTGAAAGCCCACCCAAGTGACAAGTGGCCTACTTCCTCCAACAAGGCCACACGTATTCCAACAAAGCCACACCTCCCAATCTATTTAATTATATCAAAGAATTCCACTCTCTGGTGATTAAGCATTCAAATATATCAAATATTTGAGACTTCAAACCACCGTAACACTTGAATACCGTATATGTATAAATGCTTAAAGTAACTGATATTAGCTCGTTAGGGACCCCTCAGGTCCCAGTTTCTACATCACCCTATAATGCCGTGCAGGGAATCTTTACAGTTCTGTTGTTCAGATATTTTGATGGCATTGTCATTTAACTCTGTGATAATGGAAATTAAAGCTCTTAGGAATAGTTTAAAATTGCTGTGGAAAATTTTGGCAGTCAGTTGACACTCCAGCCGATTATATTTATTTTAAAGTGGAAATGTTTCAAATGTTGCTTTAATTGATACATGGTAATTGCATATTTTTATATGATAGAATGTGGCATTTCAATCCACTTATACAATGCATAATGATTTCATCAGGGAAATTGTCCTATCATCTCAGATATACAGCATTTTAAATATTTAATCTCACTCCATTTTCTAATCATGAAAGTAGAGAAGAGAGTTATTAAAGTATATTATATTATTAAAAGTATATTGTACTTTTAATCCCTTCTTGAGCAGGATTTACTGATTTTGGTTCCATCATGGTAGGGGGTGAGGGATTCCAGAAGAAGAGAGACCAGGAGGAAACAAGCGAGGGAGGGAGGGCATAAGGAAGAGGAAGGGCGAGGGAGCGTGGGATGTGAGGGGAAGCTGTGCTGTACTTGTGCTTTTCCTCCACCTAGACTTGCAGCCTATGGAGTGGCGCTGCCACTTTCCGTCCCAGACACACTCAGAGCTTAGCCAGTCACCTGGGTGCTTCTCCAGTGAAGCCGACCCCCACGATGAACAGGTTTACCCCTGCTGACACTCAAACACATCTCTTCAATCACAGCAGTAACCTTTGGTGCCCGAAGACTCGTGTTCATCTTTTTCTTTTAAATGTGTGTGTGTGTGTGTGTGTGTTAACGTGTGTGAGTGCACACTTGTGTGGAGCTAAAGGACTGTCTCAATTGTTGTTCCTCAGGTGCCATCACCTTTTTGTTGTTGCTGTTTGGTTTTTGTTTTTGAGACAAGGTCTCAGGGGCCTGGAGCTTGTCTAGTAGGCTAAGCTGGCTGGCCAGTAAGCTCCAAGGATCCACCGCTTTCCACTTCTCCAGCATTAGGAATGTAAGTGCAAATGGCCACACTCGGTACTTCATTTTTTTTTTTCTGTGGGGGGATCAAACTTTGGTCCTCTTTCTTATAAGGCAGACTCTTTCCTAACTGAGCTAATACCCCAACTGCCATGTCCTCCTTATAATACAGAACACATTCAGTCTATTTCCAAGACTCTTAATAGTCTAACATTGTTCAAAAGCCCAAATTCAAGACCTCCTCTGAGATTTGACACAATTGGTTAGCCTTGAAGTCCTTTAAAATAAAAAATCAAGTAATAAACTTGCAGTACCCAGTGGTACAGAGTAAGCATTCCTATTTTAGAATGACAGACTAGGAAAACACAGAGGAGGGATTGGACCAGAGCAAGCAAGTCTGAAACCCAGGTAAATATTTAATCTTGAGACTCCATGTTTTGTATCTGAATCACATGGTCCGATGATATGCATTCCTAAGGGCTTTGGCAGCCTAGCCACTACTACCTTTCTGGCTGTAGCCCACTAGGCTCCTCTCTTGGATGGGCTTTGCTCCCTGCCTGCGATTTCCTGGTTCCTGAAATCTGACTTCCTGGGGTTTCTGTTCCACCTGTGGCCTTACTGTCATAGCTTCACTCATCCTCCTCTCTGAGGCTCCCTGAGAGAAACTGACCCCGCCACACTGCCTGGCCTCCTAGGCTTCTCTTAGAAGTTGGTATAGAAGATTCCATGAGCCACCATTTTTACTTTGTGCATATCTGCAAGGCTAGCACAATGTGTTTGATTCTACAGTTTTCTTTCTGCCAAGAGAAGGTCCCTAGGAGCACAGCTATAGTAGCCTCTGAGAGCCCAGATGACGGAACATGAGAGTACATTTCCTTTAGTGGTTCTGGGTGGGTGGGGGGAGACCTGGAGTGTCTACTTCTCAGAGACAAATCTTTCCAATTAGTTAAAATTCTCATACCTGCAAGCCTGGGATAAATGGGGTCTGCACACTTTCCAAGATGTCCTGAAGGCATCCTTCTCCCTGTCCTGATACTAAGTATTTAGTTCTCTTTGGTGGTCCTGCCATACTTTCCTTGGCCTCTGAATTAGACATGGTTACTGTATGGGCAAGCTGCAAGCTTTTCTGAAGTTTTCCACTGTGCTTTTTCATCACAGTTCCCACTGTAAACTTGGCTAAAGTATGCAAGCAGTAACCATGCTCTCACCAGAATTATTGACTGCCTTGAAATTCCTTCCACTAGATGATTCATCTACCACCTTTAAACTCAGCCTGTCTGGTTTAGAGTACTAAGACATGAATACAAATGAATACAAATTTAGACAAATTATTTGCCACAATGTAACACAATGGCCTCTCATCCAATTCCTATTGACTATGGTATTTACTACCTACATTGCTAGGCATTCTCATCTTATAAACATCCACCAGAATTGCATACTAATCTCTAATTATAGCATTCTCAACTTTGTATACCCTAGTTCTTCAAATATTTCCAATTGCTTGCTACAAAGCAGTTCCAAAGGCTTCTGACCATATTGTCAAGTATCACACCAATGACCCCACTTCTCTGGTACAAGTTTACTGCATTTGAGTTATTGCCCCCATGCAAAATAACCTGATGGAGTAATTAATGGGAGAGGTTATTTATTTTGACTAATAGTAGCCCATCATCACAGAATGGAGCAACTTACATCACGGCAGCTCAGAGAGGGAGATGAAGAGCGGCAGTGAGAGAGGCCGTGAGAGAAAGGAAGGAAGGGCGAGTGGGAGACACAGACCTATACATACTCGTGCTGCTCAGCCTTTCCTGTTCAACTTTTATTTCACCAGGGCCCCTGGCCTAAGGGATGGTGCTGCCCACATTCAGGGTAGGTCTTCTCTACTTAGGTAATCCTCTCTGAAAATGCTCACAGGCACACCCAGAGATGTGCTATACCTATTGCCTACATGCTTCTCACCCGGTCAAGTTGACAGTCATGATGATCACCACAAAGAGAGTGTCTAGGTTCACGTGTTTTCCCTTCTTGGAGATTGCACTGTTGGAGACTTCTGCTTACATTTCACAAGCTAAAGCCTCTGATATTCTCCATTGGTGTCCTTTTTTGTTATGAGAGAGACAACTCTCCTGTTCCAGAAGAGGCCTTCTTCCTTCACCTAGATGCTATACACCTCACTAGGTTGCAAGTCAGTGATAGCTTTGCTAGAACTCCTAGCCGCCAGTGTTCTGCTCTAAAGTGACAAGCGGGAGGTGCCTGCCAATTTCACCTTATCATAAAGGGGATAATTTTTTTGTTTGTTTTTATCAAAATGGGTTTCTGTGTGTGACAGCCCTTGCTGTTCTGGGACTCACTTTGTAGACCAGGTTGTCCTTGACCTCACAGAGATCTGCTTGACTCTGCCTCCTGAGTGCTGGGATTAAAGGTGTGAGCTACCATGCTCCGGCTCTGGGATAATCTTGCTGCTGTCTGTTAGCTTCTGTATTCTCCAATGGTATCCACTTGTAAAGCTGAGTATTTTGTACTGTGGTACGGTCAGATTCGTTTCGAGAGCACGCACTGAACATCAGGCACTTGGCACTGATTACAGTAGGACCCATATTCTCGAGCAGTTCACAGATCAGGCAGTATGTCTGTGAAACAGGAAGCGTGGTGCAGGGACCCAAAGGAGGGAGGCATGGCACTCACTCTCAGAGCTTGCACAAGAGACTTGGCCACTCTCTAACTCCAAGAAGCCAGGTCCTGTGCCTTACTCTTATAAGCTTCTCACATGCTCAGCACTGTGTTCAGAAGAGCAAATCATCTGTTCAGCTCTGAAAACTCAGCATCCTGAACCCTGGAATTGAACCTTGCCTACAAGGTGATAGAGTCAGTCCCCAGAAGGGCTCCCAACCCCATGTTCTCTGCTCACTGGCACTGTCCCCGACTGCTCAGCTTACTTAGACCTCACCGTAGTTTAGCTTTCATTCCCAGAGAAGCATGGAAATGAAAGCAACATTTCCCCCTCCTAATGCAGACGTGTGAAGCCTTAATTAATAAACAGAGCAGGAAACTTAGCTACTCTGGTTGAATCTGAAGAGTCGACTGTACCAACGCAGCATGTCAGTCAGCTTCCCAGCACATGTTAGAGTTAACAAGACAACCAGCCTAGAAAATGGGAGGAATTCCTTGGCTTGCACTTTTGGAGATTTCGGTCTGTTAGTGGCTGCCCATGGCCTTTGCAGCTCTGCTGCAGTGCACATCATGGCAGAAGCTCATGGAGGAAGAACCTGCCTAATGGTGCAGGGACACAGCAACAGAAAGGCCCTTCAAAGGCACGCTTGGGTGGCCTAACTTCCTTTGCAATAAGCTGCCCCCTCCCAAGTTCCACCATGTCCCACTACTTCCATGGGCTGGAGCTACATCTTTCACACATGGCGTTGGGGACATTTCAATGCTGGACAGTACCCAGCAGCTCAAATCACCTATGCATCTATTCTAGAAAATGAACAACAGATGTCCAAGGGCCACCACTACCACAGAAACTCTCAAGTGATTGTGATGCCACCCACAGAACTGGAGGCCCACACCTGCTCTGAAGGAAGAAATGGGGCTGAGGAGCCATGGCTAGCTCCCTGTGGTGGCAAAACATTGTGGATGGAATATCCAAGAAAAATCACAAGCATCCATGGGGAAAACTTTTTTCTTAATTTTGCCTGAAGTCTTAAACCACTGAGCCATGTTTCCTTCTCACTGGGCCCATTCTGAGGCAGGAGGGGACACTGGCATTTCCTTAGAGAAGGATGTTTACCCATCACTGAAGCTTAGCTTACCTACAGGATAGCCTGTACTGCTCAGAATATTGGTGTAAGGACTTCACCTCATTGATAAATAAGTTTGCTGTGGAATATTTGTTTAAGATGTATTACATTGTTTTATGCTGTGGAACATTTGTTTAATGATACAAAGATGTATTGCATTCTTTTATGTTGCATTTGTTTAACTCTGTGAAGCTGTGTTACTTTGCCTGTCTAAAACCCCTGATTGGTCTACGGAAGAGCTGAACGGCCAGTAGCTAGGCAGGAGAGAGAAACAGGCAGGTCTGGCCTGTAGAGAGAATAAATAGGAAGAGCTGAGAGGGGGCCACCCAGCCAGCAATGGAGTAAGAAGCAAAGAAAACCATAGAATAGAGAAAGGAAAGAGCCTGGAGGCAGAAGGTAGAGGAGATAATTTAAGAAAAGCTGGCTAGAAATGAGTCAAGCTAAGGCCAGGCATTCATAGTAAGAATAAGCCTCCATGTTATTTACTTGGGAGCTGGGTGGCAGGCCCCCCCAAAAAAAACAGAGTTTAAAAAAAACCAACTACATAAGTTTTTAAATCATTGTCTAGAACATGGGAAGACATGAGAAAATAGAGATGAGGATCAAAGTTGTTATGACAGAAATGCATTCCCCTGAAAATTTACCTGTTTTTCTTTTAAAAAGTTCATCTATTGTCAGTTTAAAAGCTCATTTCACAGTGATTTCAAGAGACTTGTGAAGGAAAGCCTCCCAGTAATTGTATATGCTAATAAACTGTCTGCAGGCCATTGTTATGCAAGTTCATGCAAATACTGCAGGCCATTGTTAGCATGCAAGTTCATGCAAATACTGAAGCCATCCTCTCCATCTTGGTAAAGCTGATTGACAGTGGAGAAAATTACTTTTTAATCCGATTTAGGAAACAATGTGTAGTGAGCTTTAGCATGTAAAGATACTTGGAGCATGGAAGCAGAAATTCAAAATACCCTGGCAGATTGTCTGTGATATTGTATATCAATGGTATATTGCAGAAATATTATTTCAATATATGTTTTTGAGCCATGGTTTTGCTCCAAAGCCGTTTTGCAAGAGAGTAAGGAGATATAATGTAGAAACACAGCCCAAAGGAAACGAGCAGAAAACGGTTTTAAAGCTGCATTTCTCAAGAATAGAAGCTCTGTGAGGAGTGGCTGACAGAGCTGCTCTTGCTGACTTTGCTCCTTTGAGGGTCTCCCCAGCCAAGGGCGCAAATTACCCCTACCTCAGCCACCAGGTTCCTTGGTCCTTCTCAACCCTCAGCCTGTTCTTTGTCTCCTCAGCCTTTGCTCCACTGGCAGACCTCCATTTCTTGTCTTTAGGAAGTCAGGTATTAACCCCAGGGCATCTGCATGGTAGGACTGGGCCAGTGAGACAGCCACCCAGCCCCTCTCCATGTCTTACAGCTTGAGACAGCCTTCACCCCACACACCTTCTCCTGAGTTCTAGGCAGTCTCATCGGTGCCCCTTTCCTTCTTCGTTAGTCCACTCTAGCTTCAGACTCCTGGGGAATTTCCTAGGTTCCATAGCTCAGCTCCTGCCTGTGTTCCCAAGTGCCTGAATCTGTCTCCAGCTTCTTTCACAGATTTCAGACATAGCACCTGAATCCCACAGGCCATCTGTCCAGGAAAGTCCTGCAGATCCGTTCATCTCTACATGTTACCTTCCCCCTGCTAAACCACCTCTTCCGCTGCTGTTGAAGTCCCAGTTGTGGGCCCAGTTGTGGGCCGTGTGAGTCTGTGTTCCTTGGTGGCACACATCCACAGTTGTACTCCGTTCTTCCTTCCATGCCCACGTCTGTCAGACACATAAGTCCTGGTAGAGTCCCTCTCTCACCTACCACTTTCCCCTCAGCTATGACAGGGTCTTCCTAAGGGTTTTCTAACTTCTGCCTCTTTCCTGCTTGTTGGTCTGGCACATTGTACCCTCCCCCATTTCTCTTCAGACCTTAATCCCCACAGCATGTCGCAGTGGTTTTTTGGGTCATTTTAGAAGCTATAATGTGTTCTCAGACCTCTTTCAGGTCTCACTCCACATATCCCAGGTTTATTCTTTATCATGTATTCAGCATGTCTTTTGTATGTTTGTTTTACCTTTGACACCATTCTGTGTCTAAAAGTTTGAAAACCAGAGTAACCCCACAATAAAGGGCATATTCTGGAGGATGTCTTAAGTGGTCTTATCTTGTTTCCCTTCCTCAGATAGCAGCGAAAAGGCTGGATTCTAAATGCAAGTTCTGTTCCATGCAACTTGTGCAGCCCTGAGCTAGCTACAGAACCTCCTGAGGCTCTGATTTCCCTAGGGATCTTGGGGGTTTGCTTGTCATGTGCTAATGTAGGTGGTTACTCTTATGATAGCACTCACATTTCCACAGACCCTAAGTACCACTTAATTCCCTTTGATGCTTCCAAGCCATTGTCTAGCCTTGTTTCTGGTCTTGGCATCCCTCCATTGTTTGTAGGGCAAATTCCTGCTCATTCAATCTCACTGACTCACATCACCCATTTCTATGAACCTCCCCAGAGAGTTCAGTCTCTTTATTTCCTTGTTGTTAAATGTGTTCTAATTTCTTTGCCTGTGTGTTCTAATTCTTGCTCCACTTCTGTCTCCCCCACACGAAGGTTAGGAATGATCAAGGTAGAGGCATAACATGATTCACATTTATGCCCATGAGGTAAATTTTGGATGCTCCAATATCTTTGTCTTTGGAGCACATTGTGCATACTACAAGATCCGTGTGTTTGACACACAATGTTTGCTCTTACAGCTCTTCTTGTCCTTTGCGTGCCCTTTGTGTTCTCGGGGTACTCAGTGTGTCCTTCTGTGTCTTTGAATCTGTTGTGGCTACTCCCATGTGTATGAACAAAACATCATGGTGTGCCCATGCCTGTCCCCAGCACCCACCTACTTCGGCACTCTCAGTCCTCTCCTCGGGATGTACTCTGGGATTTGCAAGTTTTCGAATGAAGCAGAATCACTGATGAATAGGTAGGCAGCACAGGGAGAAACAGCTCCCTATGGCTGAAGGTCAGTGTGCGTTTCCATTCAGCCTTCTTCATGCTTATTTCCTTGTTGGTCAGTTGGTACCCTGTAGCCAGTTTTTATCACAGATCGGAAAACTGCCCACGTGTTTCACGTAGAAACAGACTCAGTTATGTGTAGGCCCACAAAATGGGCTCTGGGAGCCAGACTGCGGTCTCCTGCAAGAGCAGTAAATGCTCTGAACATATGTTTGTCCATATGTATATATAAAGGAAAGTAATAATGTTTCTTTCAGAAAATCTGGAAATTAAAACACAAAAAATTAATCTCCCATAATAATATTTAGTTACTCTTAACTTTTAACCTGTCATTTTCAATGCTTTTTAATGTTCAAACATATATTTTTATTGTCAAAATAATCTGTTATATATAGTATAACAGATTATTTTTCATTTGGCAATTTATCATAACATTTTCAATGCTAATATTCTCCTACTGTTGGGCTTTGGAGAGTAACTTGATAGCTGTCATCTAGATTTGCTGTAGCTTAATTACCCTGTTCTTTTATATTTTATTTATGCCTATATCTTGCTGAAGGTTTTCATGATGCATGGTATTGGACATTCCAGAAATGTGAACAAATGAATTCCTTTGCATTAATAGCTATGTGAAGGGTAGCTTGCCAGTCCTTTTTCCTCAAGCCACTGTGGGTTTATACCTGGAAAAGGGAAACTTGCCAGTCTGTCACTTGACGTAGATTCCGTGGCAGCTTCCTCACAGGTGAGCCAGCCTCTTCTCCATGCCTGCAGGGGCAGGTACCACCCACTCCCAGCCTGGAGCCCGCAGCTTCTCTGTGTGTGCTCTGGCTTTATGTGCTAACGTACTGGGCATAAGGAGCACAATTCTGACACAAATTGACTTTGAAAAGTTGCTTCCGAAACCTTTAGAAGTACTGCTCTTCAACGTGTGGTTGAGCATCTGGGAAGGAAGTTAGAGGTAGGATGCAGGCAAGATAGCACAGAGTGCTGACTTAGCTAATAGAAACCAAGCCGCTAATGTAGACAGGCAGAGCGTGTTCTCTGATTTGCAAAGTACAGTTAGCCTAATTGATTTCTGCATACTTGTGGATAGGGATCTGCCCTCTTCCATTTATTTTTCTTTTGACAAGTAGGATGTGAAATGTTGTTCCATGCCTTTTTAATTTAAATGTTGCACATGTTGAGACTTGATATTGCCAGCCATTTAAAGCTTGGCCCAAAACATAGCACATTGTTGTTATTAGCCTTCATCAGTTGGTTACAGCCAACATTCTGTTTGGAACTCTGAAGGAGTATAAATCTCCTTTATAGACATAACCTATTCCTGCCATAAAGTAGATGCAGTGAGAAGGCAGCGCTAAGTCTCCTTGGTGAGTTGCTTTCATTGACCTCATCAGATTGGCTAGGTCAGGAGTGTTCACATTGGGAGTGTTCTTGGGAAGTAAGGTTTGAGTTTAAGTTAGCATATATATGTATGAGGTGCTTTAAAGGGAGTAATGAGAAATTAACACACAGATAGCAAGTTCATGTTTCTGAGGATTTTGCGATTGACCTGAGAAATATATACATGTAACCAAAGCATTATATATGCATACATCAGGCTCAGACAGAGCTTAGAGGGAAACTAAGCATAACCTCATAGCCTGCATACGGGACTATGGTTGATGTCCTTGAAGCCACATGCATGTTCCGATGGTCAGCAATACTTCTAAATCAAATTTTGTATTACATTTATTACAATTTTTATAATAATGTGTTTCATTTTCAATGTGTATATGTTCCTACCATGGGTATCTGTAGATTTTTTTCTTGTTGTTTGAGAATTCTGTGCATGCATACAAGATGATTTTTAAATATAATTTTAATTTTTATCAAAAATGATTTTTCCATATGATATATTCCAATCAAACAATTTCTCTTCTCCGAACTCCTTCAAGATCCTTCCCACCTGCCAACCCATATTCATTTTTTTTTCTCTCATTAGAAAACAAATAGGCAAAAACAACAAAAACAGAATGGGACAAACCAATAGAAGGAAAAAGTGACCAAAGAAAAAAACCTAACAAAGACATTCAGATGCTGAGACACACATATGCATACACAGACACACACATAAAAACACAAAATTGGACACCATTATATATAAGCAAAAGATCTGTAAGATCAAAAAATGTGCAGATAAGGCATTATGAGACAAAACCCTCCAAATAACATTGAATTCGTTTTATGTTGGCCGTCTGAGCATGGGGCCTACCTTTAAGTGCGGTTTGTAATATCCATTGAGACTACATTGGAGAAATTTGTTTTTCTTTTGTAAGTGGTTGTCAGTTGGAGATAGCTTCCATCTCAGTTCATATATACCTGTATAGGCCTTGTGTATGTTGCTGTAGGCTCTATGAGTTCAAATGTGTAGAAGCCCTGCTGTGTCTAGAACCCTTGTTTCCCTGGTGTCCTCTATCCTGGCTGACTCCTACAATCTTTTAGCTTCCTCTTCTGCAAAGGTTCCTGAGCTCTAAGGGCAGGGATTTGATCAAGACATAACATTTAGAACTGATTGTTCCCGGGTCTCTCATTCTCTGCATATTGTCCAGCTGTGGGTCCTTCTATTTATTTATATCTGCTACTGGAGGAAGCTTCTCTGATAACAGCTGAGCAGCATACTGATCCATGAGGATAAAAGAATGTAATTAGGAGTCATGTTATTGCTATGTTCCTTTAGCAGAACAGTAGTAGTTGATTTTCCTGTAGGTCCATAGCCAATCTATTCTCAGATTCTTGGCAACCTGAACAGTGTCTGCCATGGGTTCTGTCTCATGGAAGGAGCCTTAAATCGAATTGGACAATGGTTGGTTACTCCAACAACGTTTGTGCCACAATTGCACCAGTGTTTCATGCAGACAGGTCACCATTGTAGATTGAAGGGTTGGTAGCTGAGTTGGCAGTCACCTTTATCTTCTGGTAGCATGCAGAGTACCTTTCAGTACCATGAACACTGGTCATTAGGAGTATAGGCTCTTCTTGGTAGCCACCAGCGTGACTTCTCCTTGTTCATTGAGTTATATGCAATGTGGTCTGATCAAAGTCACTCCCATTCCCTCTGCTTCAATTCCTTTCTCACCTCCTCCTACCATTATCTTCTCCCAACATGATGTCTTTGTTTCTTTTGTTTGTTTTGTTTTCCTCCTACTGAATCTACTCAGTGATGACAGTATGTTTATGGGCTGAGAAACATCTACTGAAGCACAGATAGCCTTTCAGAAGCCACATCCTTGAAGAAACCTAACACTCCCTACCTACGGTTGGGCATCAGTCTCCAGTAGCTCCACAGCTGGCGTGAGGCTTTGTCTTCACCTCCTTTCTTCTGTCTGGTTTGATCTTGTGCTGGTTTTATACTATCATGAGTGTATATGCCCTGCTGAGTCCTGACAGCAGTTTTGCTGTAGCCATGTATTGCCTCTGGTGCTATAATCTTTCTGCTGCCATTTCTATGATGATGCCTGGGCCTTAGGAGGAATAATGGTGTAGATGTCACATTTAGGGCTGAGAACTCTGCAGTCTCTTATTCTCTGCATGTTGGCCGATTGTCAGTCTCTGTGTGAATTGCCATTACTGATAAAAGAAGATTGTCTGTTGAGGGTTGAGAGATGCACTGGTTCATTGGGTTAAGGATAATTGATCATTATGATTCAATTTAATACTGTGCCTGTTTGGTGGACTAAAAGTAATAGATTCTCCCCAAAGCCTTAGCCTGTCTAGTCACAGGTTCTTAACCCTGATAGCAGTGCTAGGCACAAGTTCCATTTGAAAATGGGTCTAGTTATTTGTAGACTGTAAGCCCCTGGCTATAGCAATTCTGTCCAAAAGAATATTCTACAACAATGGAAATATTCTCCAAAGTTCCCAACGCAGTAATCTTTAGCCACATGCAGCACTCGAGGACTTGAAACATGGATCCTGAACTAAAACTGAATTTTAATGCTATTTAATTATAATTTAAGTAACGACATAACCACCAGCTAGGGCAATTGACAGGACAGTTAGTAATTTTCTGAACCCTCTACCCAAGTCTTCTCTGCCGTATATCCTGGTTTGCTTTTGGCCCACAGACAGGGAAAATGTATAACGAAAGCTGTTTTAAGAGCTTTTCCTAGTCATAGAAATAAAAGGAAAATGGTCTCTGCATTTCGTTCACCTCCATCTGCTTCTCTGCAGCCTGAGAGAGGCGTCCCTCTGCCTGTTCATTCACATCTGGTTTGTTCCAAGATCCATATATCACTTTCCTCAGTTTTGAAGTTGACTAATTGGCAGGACATTTATGAATAATTACTAAAAACTCAGATGAAAATCTTATTTTGATGCTCTCATTAGATAAGATTTGTTCCTCATTAATTTTACTGAAGAACTGATGGTGACAAATGGTCTTCCTATGCATTCTTACTCTGAAATAATATAGCCCATAACACTGTATGAGGTTTAGATCTTTCTGATGACCCATAGCCTTGGGCCTTTATAAGATTATTACTGGCATTATTTAAATCACAATGAACTCTATTAAGGTAACAGAGTCATGAGGGGATAACCATCTATCTCTGAGTGCAAAATATGCCTTTTGTATTTATATTATAGTTAATTTAATTTTGTTTGGTTGGTTTTTGAGACAGGGTTTCCCTGTGTGACAGCTCTGACTGTCCTAGGATTTACTTTGTAGACCAGGTTGGCCTCAAACTCAGAGATGTCTGCCTGCCTCTGGCCCCCAAGTGCTGGGATTAAAGGTGTGTGCTACCACCACCCAGCTTTATGTTTTTATTATAACTGTACTGCTAGTTGGATTGATAGCATTATTTTTCCCCAGACAATTTTTGTCTTACACTGTTTTAAGACAAAATATAGGAAGAAATCTGTCACTTCCGGGATCACAAAAAGCCTATGCCAAAAGTTCTTTTGTATTCAGAGCATCTCAATAGCAAACAGCTTCTCTGTCCTGGAGAGCTGTCTGTCCCAGCCCCTCTGAGAGTGGTTGCTGTTCTGGGTGCCTCTTTCCCACCTCCATTCTCTTCTTGCCTTAATGCCAGAGGCTTGGAAAGCATATGTAAAATCACACCCAAATTCCGGAACACTTTTCTTTCTGAGCCCAAGCCCCCACATACATCCTCCTGGCTCCTGCTGGGCCCTGTGCCCTGACAACAGGGGCAGCAGAAGGGCAGGTAGTGGCGCCCATCCTGGCTCCTGCTGGGCCCTGTGCCCTGACAACAGGGGCAGCAGAAGGGCAGGTAGTGGCGTCCTCCTGGCTCCTGCTGGGCCATATGCCCCGACAACAGGAGCAGCAGAAAGGCAGACCCCTGCTAGAGGACAATGAAGCAGCAATAGCTGTCCTGGCCTCTGTTGTGTGTATAAGAACTCTTCTATACATTGTTCTCCCACAAATTTCCTCTGACAGAAAGAAACGGGACAGTTCTTTCTCCATTTGTAACATGTGAGCCTGCTTGTTGGAGTTTCTGTCCTGCCCACTTCCCACAGCCGGTATGTCCCAAAGAAAATCACACAGAGGTCTCCATAAGTTATAAACTGATTGGCCCATTATCTCAGGCTTCTTATTAGCTCTTGTAGCTTATATTAACCCATTATTCTTATCTATGTTATCCACATGGCTCAGTACCTTTTTCAGCGAGGCAGGTCACATCCTGCTTCTTTGGTGTGTAGACAGGACTGCGGAAAGAGCTTCCTTCTTCCCAGAATTCTCCTGTTCTCATTGCCCTGCCTCTACTTCCTGTCTGGTTGTTCCGCCTATACTTCCTGCCTGGCTACTGGCCAATCAGCGTTTATTTAAAACATAATTGACAGATACAGAATTTTCCACACCGTACATTAAAAACCATAAACTTGTCATAGGATTTTTGTTGTCTTCATGTCATGTTAGTAAACATATCACTGTGAGAG
>PVIU01001719.1:51181-129713 GCA_004026605.1 Ondatra zibethicus
GTGTGCACATGATATGTTTGCCCACGATAGTAGTGGTAGTGTGGAGCAGTGGTGGGGGGATGTGTGCACATGATATGTTTGCCCACGATAGTAGTGGTAGTGTGGAGCAGTGGTGGGGGGATGTGTGCACATGATATGTTTGCCCATGATAGTAGTGGTAGTGTGGAGTGGTGGGGTATGTGCACATGATATGTTTGCACATGATAGTAGTGGTAGTGTGGAGCGGTGGGGTGTGTGCACATGATATGTTTGCCCATGATAGTAGTGGTAGTGTGGAGCGGTGGGGTGTGTGCACATGGTATGTTTGGGATGGATTCTAGAAGGAAGACTGTGAAGAAGTTTGCTCGCGTATCCTATAGGAAATAGAGAGGGATGAAGGTGGAAGTTTAGAGCTCTTTTAGTGCCAGAAAAGCAGCACCTTCTCTCGCCCTGTACCCCAGCTCCTTTGCATTGAATATGAATGAAGAGATATAAATTCCTGTCCCTCCAGTCTGTGGAAAATATCTAAAAGACCCTTTCAGCTTGGAGTCTGTATTTAATTCCCTTGGATCTTCCTACACACAGGCTGACACCCTCATTGTTCCCACATCTGAGCATCTATCAATAGTTCTTTTCATAAAACGAAGTCCTTTTTTGATGTATCTGCATAGAAAAAACAGATGGGTAGTAAAGCAATGTCAAATCTCTTCAGTACAGGTTGTTGAGCCATGTAACTGTTCAATTTCATGTGTCCGTCATATGTGTTTTCACTGCACTTCTTGTGCAGTGAAATCCTGCCAAGTTCTTATGTCTTCTACATTTTCCCTTTTGCATTTGAGCCTGTATTTATTTCTTCGAGTAGAATATTTCAGCCTATAAGTTTCTGATCTTCATGGAAGGCAACCAAACTCTGGATGTTGCTGGGTGTCTTAGTGATTGCCATCCATGTAGCCAGGTTGATGAAATGTCTGAGAGTGATGGTCTTTGGGAAATGAGCCTGTGTCAGCATTGAGTTCCTAATCACTGCGTATTAACACGCCTGTCTCGTGCTGTTTTCATTCCAGTATCTACTAGAAATGAAAAGCTTAATCCTCCCACCAGAGCACATCCTGAAGAGAGGAGACAGTGAAGCAATCGCGTACGCATTCTTTCATCTCGCACACTGGAAGAGGGTGGAGGGGGCTTTGAACCTCTTGCACTGTACGTGGGAAGGCAGTAAGTCATTTTTTTTTCCTTTAAACATTCTTTAAGAACATAAAGTGCTCGAACTATTTATGCCACAACAGTTGATGGGAACAATGAGAACCCGTGTGTCTGCTTTTTGTTCCCAGTATGTCACATTATCAGGGCAGTTCATTATTTGCTGCTCCAGATCCCCAGAGATGGGGGCGGGGGTTGCTGTGGTGGTGCCACATCCAGGTTAGAAATGCACCTTCCTACAAGAGGTTAGTGACTCTGGGTACCCTAGAGGAACACCATCTCTGGAGATCCACACAGCCCCTTTGCATCATAGTAGTAACCTTAGGCTTAGGCCTTGGGCTAGATGCTGCTTGTCCGACAGTTGTAGAGTTGGTGAGAGCCACAGTGATCCTACACTTAAGTAAGAATGATCATCCACAAAAGCACCCCAAATATGTTTCAAAAACAGCAACAATGCCCATTCAACCCTGGTGTCTTATGTGGGCTGTGGCAGCCCCGTGAGTAGTACATGCCTGTTAGATAGATGGAGGCGTAAATTAGCCCGGGATGCTCTCTACGCTGCTGCCGTATGGCAGGTAACAGGTACTTAACTTTGTGCTCCTTCTTATCTAGTGAGGAGGAGTGAATGGCTGCTTGTCCCCTGTCTGGTGACTCTTTCAGAAGGTAGAGGTTAGAACACCAATGAGTAACTGCAGGAGTCAGGTGACAGGTGAGCAAGTTCTAAAAGCCTGGGCAGTAGTAGAAACAAGAATACAGTGTGAAGAAATGGCAAGTTGTAGGGTTGTTAGGAGATTGTAAATTAAGGAAGACAGAACCAATTCTCTATATGTTGTTGGATAACATGTACTGAAACACTGTTAATACCAATTTAAGCAAAACAAGCACAACACATAGCATTTCTTGCGGAAAATCAAAACAAAGAATATTTAAGTCTCTGGTAGTTTTTTCCCAATTTATTCTTCCTTTGATCAGGCTCACAAACAAGTCTTTTTAATCCTTTTTGTTCTTTATCTTTTCTGCTTCCATTTTCACTTTGATAATTCTGTTCCTTCCTTTTCCTGCCCTTTCTGTGACCCAGTAAGAATCCAGCTTGGTTCAGGAAATGACGGGGTGGGGGCAGAGGGTGGGAGCAAAGAGGGGTGGGAGCAAAGAGGGGTGGGGGCAGAGGGGTGGGAATAAGCTGACGAAGATGAGTTTCAAAGGTGGCTGGAAATGTTTTGTTTAGTTGCTTTGAAATTTTTTTTCAGATAATTAGCAAGTTTTCTTTATATAACTTTCTGTTTATAACTTGAAAGATGTTGACTTGCCAATGCCTTTCACTCTGTTTGAGAAGTGTAATGATATAGCCAGGTGTTTGCGTGAGTAGACTCGCTCAAGAGACTGGGCCTATGCACAATGTCCTCCCGCTTGTGCTGAGCATTGCTTGTGATGTTCTCTGTTAGAGCACAAAAGAAAATGTTAATTAGATATGAACAAGATTCCCAAGAGACCAGCAGAAACAAATACGAGACATTACATCTCTTGTCAAAACTAAATAGATCAATTGGCTTAGCAACTAAAAACATATCTATAGCTTGGCATCCTGAGAATAAAAGTGGAAATGTATCAGCTGACCCTGATTGATAAGATCCAACCCACTGGGAAGGACCCAAAATGCTACAAAGCAGAGGGTAATAAATACACGATATGAGGAGTGACATCACCATAAAAAAAATTAAAACCCTTTGGAAAATAACTGGGCATTGTTGGGAAGTTAGTAATCATCTAGCAACACCGAGTTTCTCAGAATCAACAGGGAAGGGTCGAGAGACATGGAGTGACATGGGCAGAGCAGAAGTATTGGGGATTGCCTCAAACCACATGGACAGACTACTTTATTGGGATTAAGGGGTGAATTTTATATAGAAAATAGTAAGGTAAGGAAACTGGATACCTATAGAAAACAGCTACTGGGAACTTGATACTTACAGATAAACATTTCTTGTGAGAATCGGATAATGATACCAGCCCAAATCAGTCACAGTGTCATTCAGTCTCCAGAGAGAGCCATGGTAACCAGCGTTAGAACAGGCTCTGTGAGTGTGCTCCCTGTGCACCAAGCACACAAGGAACTCTGAACACAGGAACCTTGAGGAGTGCCTTCATACCCAGATGGTGTTCAGTTGTCTTGCATTTGCATCTTTTTACTTGCTGTCCTGATAGTGTTCTAGCTGAGGAAGAGCAGATGGTTACATCTGTTCTCCAGCAGGAGAAACAGAGAGGAGAGTGGCTGGTCACTTTGTAGCCACCTCTCAGACAGCCAGGCTGCAAATACAAGCCAGTATTTTCCTCTCTGAGGTGAGCAGAAGATAAGAGACTAGTTATCTATGCGGCATTTGCTTGAATGTTACAATATAGATTACATCGTGGCATATAAACTAGGGTATACTACTTCATAGTTGATTCTTTTCTAGTTTAGAGAGTTATCCATCCTGCATAAAATTACATTTTGCTATCTATCTAATATTGGTTTAAATATTTCAATAGGAATAAGATAATAAATACATATATATATAAACAAAGGAAAGAAACTGAAGTAAATTTACCTAACTTTAGTTACTACTGCTGAGCTGTGGGTGTTTCTTCATTTTGTTCTTGATATTGGTACTCTTCAAATTTTGTGCACCTCACATATGTGCTTTCAATAAGCAAAAGATGTATATGTATTTATATGTATATACTTAGGCATATATATATATACCTATTTAGGAAAAATCTTTCACAGTAAGTTTTTTCAGCCATTCTTTTTTATTTATTTTTTTTTTAAAAGATATAGGTCTCTCATATAATTTACAAGAAAGAATCACTACCCCAGCTTCAGGCACTTCTCTGCAATCTTTGGCATTTTCTTCCATATATGTAACTTGTAAATTAAATTAGAGGTTAACATCTCTGTGTTTTAAAGATTTAGTTTTATCATTTTTAAGGTGTGTGTGTGTGTGTGTGTGTTTGTACGCGCATGCACGCGCATGTGTGAGTGCGGGGCCACAAAGTGGCCAGAGCAGTTGAATTCCCCCAAATCTGGAGTTACAGGGGCTTCTGAGCTGACAGGGTGCCTGGTGTGGGTGCTAAGAACTGACTCGGGTCCTCAAAGCTAAGGAGTTTCCAGCCCCATAGTGTTTTAAATCAGAAGACTTGGATCAGAATTTGACTCACTTGCTGATAGTGTTATCTGCTTTCCTCACTTTGGAAACTGTAAGGCCATATGAAGTAGAATGTCATACCCTGAATGTCCCATGTTGGTGACCTCCAACCTGCTGCAGCTCCTCTAAGATGTTGGCAGATCACCACCCCTCCCAGCAGCCTCAACAGAAGAGCCTGCAGTTCCACAGTATGCCACTTGGTGGCGCCTTTTGACATCTCCAGCCCTAGAGTTCAGGTTTCCTTCTCTGAGTCATTCGTTTTCTTTACTCTGAAATGTAAGGCCATTCCCTAACCCCTCCCAACTTATCAATGTTATTAGAAAGAGCACGCAGGAGAGAAGATACAGAATCTGGTTCCATGTTAAAAATGATTGTTACCCAAGTCGTGTTCTCGAAATCTTTAAAAACAAAACAACTTTGGCTGTGTCGGAAGTGTTCATTCGGAGCTAGAAATAAAAGGATGTTTTTCTCCTTTCAGCGAATTTATCATGCTAGAGAAATAGTCATTCTTGAGAATTCAGTGGGTTTCATATCAATTAAATTGAGCCTCCCTCCTTTTTGCGAACTCCAAAGTCTGATATATAACAGAGATTGTGTTTGAAGCATATGGTAGTTAAAGGGGGGAAAGCACCCTTGAATCCTCAACCACAATACATCAGCATTTCAAAGGTTTCCAAAATGTTTGATTCATCACTGTCCCAGGCCCCGAAATTATACAATATGCCCCTCAGTCAAGAAAATTAAGAAAGGGGAAGAATTTCAACTTTTAAGATTTTATGTTTCTTGGATTATTGCACAGCTGCCATCTTATCAAAATGATGTTTGTTTTAAACCCTGCTGGCTCTGGCTATGCTCGCACACATGCACTTCTGCAAGTATGAGCTGAATATAAAGATCGCGTATGAACAAAAGGAAGGGTCTCATTTCAGCTGAGCCTGCCCCGGTCTGCCGCTTATGGCGTCTGTTTCAAATGGCAGACCTCTGCTTTACCTGTATCCAGTCCTGACGCCTCCTTAGCTCTCGCCCACCTATCTTTCCAAGGCTCTCCTTTGGTAGTCTGTATTTTAGAAAGCATGGTAGTTTGCTGACGACAGCTGTGAACTTTAATTTTCTTGTTCCATATATCAGAAGGCGACTATGCCATGGGGTAAATCACTTGGCCTTTCTTTGTGTCTATATTTTTCTACCTAACCACATAGAACTCTTTATTTTCTTTTGGGAGTCCCTCCCACAAGAATCCACTAAATAATGTATAAGATTTGGAGGTGGTGTTTTTGAGGGGAACTAAGCAGAGTGTTTCCTTTGAGAGGGGAAAATGGCCCATTGTTGAAGCATAGGATGAGATTATGATTCTAATTTATTCTCTTTGAACCTAATGGCAAATGCCCTTCACTGTAAGATGTGGTTCTCAGGGCATTTCCTCTAGTTATACCTTTGCTCCTTAAGGCTGGTACCTTTTGGGCTTCTCCCTGATCCTTACCCCTGCCTCTAACAGATCTGAGGATACAGTTTCTGATTTGTGAGAAAGTGGTGATCAGATCAACAGTGGCCATAACAGATGCACTGACAGCCAGCCTCCAGATATGTATTTTAGAAAGCATGGATATGGCAAGATGCAGAGCCAGCCTCCAGATATGTATTTTAGAAAGCATGGATATGGCAAGATGCAGAGCCAGCCTCCGGATATGTATTTTAGAAAGCATGGATATGGCAAGATGCAGAGCCAGCCTGATTCTGAGTTTGCTGTTTTGGTGACAAAGCATAACTTGGAGTAACAAATCATGACATGGAGAGCCTAAAGATTTGTTTAAGAGTGAGGCTCATCCTGTGTTTCCAAGGCCACCCAGACTCGAGAGCAACATTGATCATCCTGCTTCCGTCCCTGGAACAGTGCAGCAGGCCGGCTCCTGTAGTCTGGCTTGATTTTCTCCAAAAGAGAAATTCTGGGTTTTCCTGAGTGCATTGAGCAAACAATTATTGAATTCTTCCTTTGTGACAGGCTGATCCCAAGATGAAAATGTTTTGTAAGAAGCATTTGTGTGTGTTACACACATTTTCTACATACATGTTTTATGCATTCATAAAGCAACTACACTTGTATTTGTGTATATAGGTGGCTAATGCAAGCAGGCTATCATGGCTCTAGGAGTAGAGGATTAAAGTTCTGAGAGTCACTAGTGAATTAGGAAGTTCACTGTAAAACCCTAGAATTCCCTCTTCAAAATTAGGACAAACCATGCTTAAATCCAACCAAAGGAAAAATGAGTTTTTTCAAGGTCAGTTTACTTCACTCTTATAGTTGAAAGAATATGGATCAAAAGCCAAGCTTTGATCTCTGTCTTTTCCTTATGTCTGCATTGAAATGACTAATGAAAGACAGGTGGCCTCCGCGACTCTTACTTGCTGCACTCAGACGTGGAGCATAAGACTTGCATTTTGATGATGACTTTCTGTTGCAGCAGTCGCAGGTCTATCTGTTAGCGCACAGCTCATTGTGCTCCCTGATGGAGAAGATGAAGCCTTTCGTTCAGTGGAGCAGGGGGAGGAGAACCCTGGCCTGTACAGGGCAGCCTGGCTCTACCCGTGTGGGGACAGGGAGCTCCTAGCTTACCTAGCACCACTGTTAAAAGCACACAGTTTGGACGGGAAACTAATGGTAACAGGCAGAGCTGGGAGCCACACTCAGTTCTCTGTGTTACAAATAATAATGTTCTGTCTGAAAGGAAAATATCAAACACATGTCAGATAAATATGAAAAACTATCTTCTCTCTATCTGTATAATGGGTAGGGTGACAGTTCATTATTTTCTCTAGTTCCACCCTTTTGTCATCTGTGGTTCTGTTGATACTCGAGATCCCCTGACCTGCACAGCACTGAGCAGCTTGGAGTCCCAAAAGCGATTCTCTAGAGAGGGAAGGAGCCAGGTACATGAGTCAAAGTCAATTGTGTGGGATGTTTTCATGTGCCCCCTAAGTGACTCGGGGCTCCAGAAGTGTTACCTCTGAACAAAGGCATAAACACCTTCAAGATGGGAGGGTGCACATGAAGTGGAAATGTCATTTATATACTGTGTGTTTCAACTGCTAGTTGCTTAGGTTTCTTTTCTTAGTTTGGAACCAAATATGTGTACAATTTTAATTTATCTAAAATATGTTTCTCAAAGACCTTTAGGAAGTTCACAGTCATTTGTAAAATAGTCATCTCCAAATGATATACTTCTATTCTCATTGAAGCCACTAAATAAGTGTGTTCTTAGGCCTTACACTAACAAAATCTCTGGACATTTGGTGACGGCTTCAAGGCTCATAAAGCCAGTGCTGTCTCGGTGACAGGGACGAGTGGTCGGAGGGAAGCTGGCACTGAGTGCCATGCCTCTTCCCACTGCTGCACACTCCCATTCTTATCTCAGTCTTTGTTGGACCCTGTGCAGTAGGGTGGGGGAAGGATAGAATTGCAAGTAGAAATTGTATTTGCTTTTGTTTAGTGAAGCCAAAACTTAATATTATTTTATGAACTTAATGTAAATGATATCTGACATGAGAAAAAGAGATCTTAAGGGTACCATAAACATGCAAGAAACATATACTATATACTTTCAAAAATTGTGTATTAGCAAAATCTCCACCCTTTCTGAAAAAGATGAGAGCTGATTTTTAAAAAAAAATTTTAAAAAACTAAGTTGATGCATAAAGTTCTCTGTGCATGCCAAATATGGGAGGGAAGATTCTCATCTGAAGATGCCAATCAGCCATTAGATTTCTATTGTCAAGCACTTTCAAGAACTAGTACTCCTAATTTCTCTTTCAAAAATAATCTCTTGAAGTTCAAACCAACTTCAATTTTGAATAAAGTATACTTTTCAAAATTAATCGCCATTATGGAAACTGTTTTGTTTTTCTTCTTGTAGCATAGGAACTTGAATGCATTTAAAAACAGTAGCCTGGGCACACATGGAGATTGTGAGACATACCCACAGAATGAGCGTGGGGATGCTTTCACAGAAACTGTCATGTATGAAAAGGTGTATTGAAATCCTGCCATGTTGCAGCTTAAATGTTAAAATAAGTGCTCCCCAGAAGAGATTTTAGTGGGTGGATGCTATACAATTACTGCAAGGTTTTTTTTGTCTGTTATATTGTTTGTTTTCATTCTTTTGCAAGTTTAGTTCTAGTGGGAGAGATGTTGGCTTCATCCTCAACATTTTCGTGATTTAACAACCCATGACACGATTCGTCTGTCACTTGTACTAACTGGCAAAAGTCATCTTTGTTTGTGTGAAAGGGTCTAATTGAACTATGGTGAGTCTTCCATTATAAAAAGAGCTAAAGTCTGGGGTGTTTTTTAATGTTTTAATCTGTTTAAGAGGTTTCTGTTACAAGAAGAAAATTGATAACATTTTTACTTCAGCAAACTGCCAGCAAACTGGCTCTGCTCTAACCCCACATTTATCGTGATTTATATTCTCTGTGGCAATGTGCTATAACCTCCCAGAGATACCACTGTGGTGTAGATTGACCACATTCCAAATGCTGGAATCACATACATACTGTTTTTACTTTTAAATACTGTTCAGACACCAGAATAAATACCATATGTGCACTGATGCTGGTTACAATAGGACCTTGTCATTTCTTATGAGGAAGAACAGGCTTTGTTTCTGATTCTTATTTGAAGGAAGTATGCAGAAGACAAATATGTACATTGACAGCATTTTGTGAAGACTTTGGTAATAATAGGGCTAAGGATGTAGCCTGATTCCTTGAAACCATAAATATCGTTGCTCATTGCCGCCATCCCTCACGGACACGTGTACAGGCTAGGACTGTTAACTGACATTCTCGGGGTAGTGTATGGCTTTTCCATTCTGTATCTACGGCATGCAGCCGTTAAAGGACATCTGTTGAAGAAAAATTAACTCCGTGAGCGCTGCTCATAGGAACAGTGAGACTAACATGCTGATGACATTGCAACAGGGAGAATAACACACTCGATAATGGGGATGGATGGATTGATTGGAGAGTCATAATTCAGTGTAAAGCCTAATGTCATCCGATGCCACAGACACAGAATTTAGGTGGCCTGACATCATCAAACCGTAGACAATCAATCTCTCTGACCCATTTTCCCCTGCATAATATTGAAAGATTTAAAAGTTTCATAAAGTTTAGAAATTCTTCTCAAATCATGTGTTCTTAAGTTTTTGTATTCATCATCCTGGTTGGAGTTGTAATCCACTTAGGCATATTTTTAACCCAGATGCAGCAGAATGCCTTTCATTTTTGTACAATCTGCAGCAAACTCCAACAAGTCAATCCACATCCATTTCTGGGGAGAGCAGTTCAATCCAGGTTTGCATTACCGTTGGCTGGGCTCTATTGAGTTAGTGCTTAAAACATTTTTATAATATGTTATGCATGATGAAACCCTAGGTACTGATAGTGATGGTTCTTCTGCCCTCTTCCACCTCTGTCCACACCCAGCTCTGTGAGTTTTGCCCAGAATATGTAGTTTGAAACAGATGTGAGAGCGACGCATCGCAGGGCTCCGCGGGCGTTTCGTCTGGCACGTGCCTCTCTCATAGGAAGGAAAATGCTCAGAAGTTCTCTTCTGAGGTTGGTAAGCTAGGAGATAAATATAAGCCTTTACTGTGCTGTCTTTCCTTTGTAGCTTTCCGGATGATCCCGTACCCCTTGGAGAAGGGACACCTCTTTTATCCATACCCAATCTGCACAGAAACAGCAGACCGGGAGCTGCTTCCCTGTGAGTACCCCCTCTGCAGCCTTCCTTTCATGCAGTTAGGGGGACATTACAAAAGATGGGATGCAAAGAGGTAGTAATGATTAGTGTTGAGGATGTCCTTATTAAATTTCTCCCAACCCCTGGCCTTATTTGATAGCATATGCTTAGAAATGATTGATGGGAATGGATTGGACTCCCTGCTTCTCCAGCTCTTTCCAGATCCATCAGAGGGAAAGATTCCAAGGCTTGAAATTTAGCAGAGATGAGCTATCATGAGTATAGCAGAGATTGCTATCAGCATGCAGAGCACTGATGGAGAGCGGCTTCTCTGCGGGCCGGTTTATTATGGAAACTTCTGCTTGGGCTCTCCTGCAGATCCGAGGTGGTCCTGGGGTTGTACAAGCTGGGCTTTGAAGATGAAGAGCTAATGTCAGAGGGAGCTACAGTTGAGTCACGGGTGGGAGGGCAGAGCCAGGTTACTGGCATAGCTGCCAGAGGCAGAGTCCGGAGTGGAGAAGGGTGGTGTGCTGTCCATGGTGATGCAATGCTCTTAACGAGACAGTTCCTGTGAGCATCTCATGGGCTGCATAGAGTGAGCTGGCTGACATGTGTAGAGCACACGTGCAAGCTGAGACTGTGTCATAGAGTGCAGGATGCAAACCCTGCCCTTGAGTGCCTTAGGAGCTCACAGCCTAAGGGTCACACCACATGTGGAAAGCATTATTTTGGTTTACTGTAATACAACATTGTTTTGACAATCCAGGCTAAATAGCTATTATCCAATCAGACCGAGTGCAAGGATCGTGTCCAGGCTCTTCATGTGGTCCTGACTTGGGAAATACTTTCCTCCCTCGGATACTAGCTCCTTTTGGCTTCTCCCTCTCTTCCCCCACACCTCCTTTTTCAACCTTTTTTCCTTTTACTAGCACTAGTTACATCAATATCTAATAGCTATAGAATATATAAATATTTCCCTAGAATGGCTTTGGAGAGCTGGCACATAGTAAAATCGCAGATGCCAGCCTTACTGAGCCATTCGCGAATGGTAGCAACCGGATACAAAAGTGACTGCTGCGGTGAGGCCTGGGTCTCTGGGAGTGAGCCACCTGTTTCCTTGCTAATCGCCCCAGCCTGTGCTTTGTGTTTAAAGAGCTGGGAGAGCTCTGTGGAGTTCTGTTGCTAGAGCTTCATTTCAAAGGCATCTGGTGCATCACATGACATTAAATTTGATTTCAGAAATCCCCATGTTGGTCCATAAGTCACCTTTTGACGCCCCCTTCAGGGAGATCTTTATTGAAGTTTCAGTTTTCTAGTAGGAAGGCAGTTTTCTGAAAAGCATGGTGTTTTAAAATGTTTTAGTTGAAACCAATTAAGTTTTCATGGATATAGATTAGCTACTAATACCACATTACAATTCTTAAAAAGAAACATTATAAAAAAGTGTGGCTCAGATGCACTGAAATGGGTACCAATGTAGTATCATTGCTCCAGAACCTCTTAGAGGGTTGGATTTTGAGAGTTAGATAGAAAGAGGTTTAGTTGTTGTAGACACGACTCATTCTCTGAGAGGTAAAAGTATGATTACTTGCATGGTAGGCCCTAAATGCACTCTGCCCCAGGTTTGTCCCTTAACTGGCTGACTTCCTGGGGTGTGCAGGGAGGCTTGCTTCCACATGCTCTATGCCTCCTGATAGATAGTGTCTGCTCTTTGTTTTCAGCCCTGTTGATTAGGGCAGTGAAGGATCTGTAGTTTCTATTTTGATGGGAGAATGGGTCACTGGAATCCCGTTGGTTCTGGTAGCAGTACTGTGACCTACACTTTCTCACACAGCCCCATTCCCCTGGCCAGCATCTCTACCAACCACATAGTCACAAGCAGTCCTGTGATAAATTGGGTTAGACTAGTTCATTACATATTTTATGTTTTGATATCATAGCTCTTTTGGTTTTACCCAAACCCAGTGTTTACCATTTGAACACTATGAAAGATGCTCCCTCCATAAGCCTTCAGTCTGCGTGATTGTTTTGAGCATACTCGTCATCAGGGGTGTCCTGCAGTGGTGGAGGATAACCCTAGCAATTTAACTCTTGCTCCTGAAGGTCGTAGGGCTACACGTGAGGTCCTCACTGAATGTCTATTGGGCAGCATTCTCCACTGACATCCTCAGACTGTCAAGAGAAAATATAAACTAATATTGCTTATGATAATAATTTAAAATAGAGTAAAATAAAAATGGGACGGATATACCTAGATGTGCACACTCACACTTGATTTGGGAATTCCCTGTGGAAGTATATTTTGTAATTTGGACAGGGTTTATGCTATTTTGTATTTGCTTTTGGGATAGGAACACTGTATATTAAACATACATGTTGCTTATGAGTGTGTGACCCCCACAAGCTAACCCTGCTGAGTCTCTCACTAAAGTGCTGCAGGTGGAACTTGGGTTTGGGAGGAGCAGCTAGGTCTCAAGGGCAGCAGGGGCAGATGGGAGCTGGGGAATGCTCAGGGTCCTGCCCATTTCATTTCGAACATGCTGTAGCCAAGGGGGTGAGGGTCAGGGTCCCTAAAGTGCTTCTACTTCTGTCCTAATGGCTCCCCTTTGGTCTCCTCAGCTTTCCATGAAGTCTCAGTTTACCCTAAGAAGGAGCTCCCCTTCTTCATCCTCTTCACGGCTGGACTGTGCTCCTTCACAGCCATGTTGGCCCTCCTGACACATCAGTTTCCGGAGCTCATGGGAGTCTTCGCAAAAGCTGTGAGTGTTTACTGGGAGGGGGCCTTGGGCAATGGATAGGTGGACCCGGAGAGCCAAGGGAAGGGCCTGAGGGGCCTGGGCTGCTGTACAGATGTGGTGGAAATCCTGAAGAGTCATTTAGTTTTCATCATCATCAGAGCAATCCATGTCTGAAGGATCAAGTGAGAGCACAGGTTGTTAGTACAAGCCTCACCTCCTTTCCCAAAGAAGTCCTAGTACCTTCCAGAAAGCACATCAAGTCCCAAAGAATGAAATAATTTAGGGACTCCTCACCAACGAGAAATGGGAGCGGTGGGATTCGGCTTTGTGTATATGAATGACACCTTCTAATCTTTGGATATTGTGTCTTTCATTCATGAAGGATGAGATTTATGCTTCCACAGATTATTTTTTGTGATATTTTCAGTGGATACAAACCCTTGGTTTGTTTGGGTAACGAACTATGAGAAAGTGTGAAAGCTTGGAGGGAAGTATACCAACATGACATTAAAAATAGAGAACCCGCTAAGAGCCTCGGGGGAGGGGTAAACGGAGCCCTGTAGGAAGCCATCTCCCTCTCTGAGTTAAGATGCGAGGGGTCGGCAGGGATGATCTTTGTCTGTACTTCTTGTCTCCACAGTGGCCCTGCCAGGTCTGGAGTCAGTTCCTCAGGCCACAAACTCCCTGTTCTCTCAGTCATCTCCTGCCTTGGACCCTGTCTGGGCCAACTTCCAAATGCTGCTCCACCCCCTCAGGGCCCACACTGTAAACCTCCCTTCCCTGCCCTGCCCTCCTTTCTCTCTTCATAGCCTCCCCCTTAGCTTACCGTCTTGCTGCTCTTGCCTGAGCTGCGTAAATTGCCTCAGCTGGTCTCCTTGCTTGTCCTCGCCACTCTGTCTCTTACACTAATACAAGAAAGAGTTTTCTAAATTTCCAATAAGCACTCCACTTCCCAGCTTTTAACTACTGGTTCCCTGTTATTTCGAGCTATAAATCTCATTTCTTTTGCTTGACTAAAAGAGCCTTTTGTCTTCTAGAGGCCCTTGCTTGCCTTGTTATCCTCCTTCCTCACAGTTCTTACACAGACCAACTTTTCCGCCACAGTGAAGTGCTCACAATGCTCAGATGTAGCAGGCCCGCATATCTCAGTGACGTTCCATGTCCTGCTTGCTACACAGGAATGCCTCCTATGGCCTCTCCTAAAGACCTCTTCTTTATTTAATACTGTACATTTCTCCTAAATTGACAGGATGTCTCCACGATCCCAGAGTTCCATGCCTATGCTATCACATATTATTCTATATGATTGTTAAGGAATTGTCTGTGCCCTTTTAGACTGTGCAGTCTTTGAAGGCAAGGGCCTTTTTGTACCTTCCTCCCATCTGTGTCTCCAAAGCTTCACACCGTAGGTTCTCAGTACATGGCCCTGTTACATGAGTGGGCAGTGGCGCACACACATGTTCATATCAGATGCCACCAGGCTCTCCTCCCTTCTCTCCAAACCCTATGTCCCTACAGTTGAAAGGGTCCTCCAAGTGCCTCACCTGTGGCTGGGACAGGAGTGTTTTGGGGGGAATCATGAATGCTGTTGTACGTGGGCTTCCCTATTTACGATCATGCCCTTTCACCCGCAGCCATTCCGAGCTCCTTACTGTGCCTCCTGTGCCATTTTCCTGCACTTCTCTCTATGCCGGCTTCACACTCTGGGAGCACACCGAAGAAATCTGCTTTCTCTCGCAAGTTCTCAGATCTTCTCTACTCCAGGCCAATTTGAAGTTCAAACTCCCTTCTCCTTTCTTCAAGGAAATTAAGTTTTCTTACGTCTCTTACATATTTTCTAAAATCAGCATTGCTGCCCTGGATGCCCTTGGTCCCAGGCCCTGTGCTGTTCACTGTTTCCTTTTTCTCCATCGCCAGCCTCTGAGGAAAAGTCATTGCCAAAGTTTCAGATTAGAGTATAATTTAGTTACAATGTGTAGTCGGGATGTAGTTCCCGGGAACTGGATAATTACTGTTCCTGCTTTTCTGTTTCCCTCTTAAGCATTTTTAAAACATGTACAAAAGCACCGCATTGTTCCAGTGCTCATTATCAAGCTAATAGAGGACACTTAGCGGGGGTTTGGGATCTCAGGGAGTTTTAGCCACTAGCGTGCCAATAGTGCTCCTGGCCGTAGCACCAAAGTTCAGAATCTTGATGCTCACACCAGGAGTCTGCATTTTTAGTAATGACCCCACCAGCCTTTGAGGGTGGGAGTTGGAGATTATATCACCTTCTAAGGAGTCTGAGCTCATGAAAGGTAAACCTTTGAGAAGTCATTTGAAGTTATGTCATACCCTGTCATAGCTCTTCAGGTGACAGCTATCCAGAATTAGTGTGCCTGGACCTTGGAACAACCAAAGAAGCGTAAACATTGCTGATAGCTACCTCTCCTAGGGCCTCCTGACTAGATACCATGGCTCATATGCATTTGAATTTTTAGATACTCCCTGGGGATTCAGGTGTGCAGTCATGGCAGAGAACCACAGTGCTGAATGGAGTGAAAACTGGTTGCCTGAGAGCATTTTGGCAAAACGATCAGAAGAAGAGCAGATAGCAAATAGATTGTCTAGAAAGGTCAGACAACAGCAGCCAACTCTTCCGACAAACGGGAGTGAGGAATCAACACTGTCTATTCTCCTTGTTTTACACCTAGAATCACATGATTGAATGAAATAGATTTGGCTTTAGAGTGTTCCTACTCTCTACCAAGGTGTGGTTATTTGGTCAACTCCTCCCGGTTTTAACAAGTGTGCTTTTAAACCTCTGCGCAGAGGATCGCAACTGCTGTGCCCTTTATGGAGTTCTAGCCTTTCCCAGGTCTGAGGAGGTTCAGGAGGAAGGGAAGATGGGCGGGCGGTGTGAAGAAGGCAAGGCCAGCCAGCGCGTCCTCAGCCAGCTTTCATCTGCACCTCCTCACTCCTTCAGGCCTCTCACAAAGCCTCTGCCAAACCCCCAGGGTTATCGCAGCTGCCCTGGAGGCTGTCTGCAGCCATTTGCAGCTTGAGAAAGTGATCCTTTTCAGTCCTGTCCTGAGATAATACCCTGGGTGTGATGACTTTTAGTAGATGCATAGAGATTGCAATGCCACCCCCCTGGCTCCACAGCGTGGGAACTCTGACATGTCTGTTCACTAACACAGCCAGTCCCAACACTCAGACAGTGAGTCACTGGAGAGGCGTGAGTAGAGAGGCTTCGACTAGTTGCCTGCAATCTAATCTACCTCGATGACTTAGGACTAGCTCTTCCGAGAATGTTTGCTTCTTAAGATAAGGCTGCTCATATAAGTAAGCTATCACTGCAGGCCCAGCTCTGCGCAGAACGTGGGAAGGTCAGCACTCTGACCTTCTGCTCTTCAGGGCCTGTCTTTCCTCCTCTGCTCTCCCCCCTTCCCTGAGACTGCACCCCTTGACTTCTGCCTCGTCTTCACTTATAGGCCTGGGCTCTTTGAAGTCTGACATTGATTACAGTGAGATGTCAATTGTCTGCTTGCGACAGGGCAACTGGAACCTATTCAGATAAGCAAGAGGTTTCCACTGTGAACCCAGCTTGCTGCAAGCTGTGACCTTCCTCTAAGTAACAGTGTCTTGGAGAAAGGAAGACCCGGCGATTGAAGTGCCACTCGCTCCTTTTTATTGGCCCGGTTGCTTTTTCTCAGCAGTGGACACTAATTGAGTTATGGGGCATTTGGGTTAGAAATTTGACCATGTCTCTCTGCCCTCTGGGCAGAAGTTTGGGACACTGAGATAGATGGGTTGATCCAAGTTGCCTGGTTTTGCTCATTCAGATTTAACTTCTCAGGCAATAAATTTCCCCCTTGGTCTAGAAATGAAACTGCTGCTTCTCATCAGGAATTAGTTGGGTTTCTGGTCAAAGGTATTGATTGTTTCCACACATCTAAAGGAACGGCTGAGTGCCCGAGGCATCCAGAGGACTGAGGCATGTGCCTTCAGCCTCTTTGTAACTCCTGAAGGAAGCCGCTGACTTTGGTCTGTTAGTAAGTGGAAGGGCTTAGTCACTCTGGAGACCTTGTGTCTACATAGCTTCTTTATGGGTGTGTGCAGGGAGGAGGGAGGGGGAAGGGTGCTAAGAAGGAAGATGGCTTGGGTATGAGAGGGGCCCATCTCAGCTGGGGTTCTTTAGGTAAATAAATGAGATTAACCAGAAAGTGCTCAAAAGAGGCCTTTCTCAGTCACCTCAAGAATAACCCATTTGGGATATGAGGGAGAGAGAGTATGTATGCCGTTACAAACATTGGAGGACCGGAGTGTCATTTCCTCATAGAACCTTGGTGAGAAGTTCCATGCAGATAAAATATAGCAAGGAAGGCAGTGCATTTTGGCATGCAGTGGGGGAAAGGAGGCAATGGTAGACCTAAAAGTCAGGTCAATTCTCCCCAGAAACAAAGAAGCAAACAAACACAATTGCTCTCTATTGCCAGCTACTTTGTGAGAGACCATCTCCTTCATGGGGCACTGTGGTAGGGACCCTGATGCTGCAGTTTAGGCGTGGAACTGTACTGGGGACAGACTGTGAGAACGCCTTTCCTCCCGTGGCTCTGGCTCAGAGGGCCCCGAGCAGTTCCTCCCTATGCCTGTCCAACTCCAGCCTTCCTAAAGCTGCCCGGTGACGACCACCAGTGACATCACCTTGCTTGCTGAGCTGTCCCTTCCAGTGCCTGCTAGAATCTCTGATTTGTCCATAGTTTTCTCACTTAGAACTTCTTTATGGAACTGATACTGTAGGCAAATGCTGTCACCTTTGCAGCCCTGGCCATCGTGCTTGGCACACCTCATTGTGTATGTACGCTACATACACGTGTACCCATATAATTTTGTAAATGCAATTTTATGGTGTTAGTGCGATCAGTGTATTTGTCTATATTGTCCTTTCATAACCAGGATTTGGGGAAAACTTTCAGAGACAGCCATTCAGAGCTTATCCATTCCTGGGCCTAGTGTTTCCTCATGCCCTCCAGCCTCATACATGATGGGACACAGTCCATTTCTAACCTGGGAAGGATGGGTAATCCATCCTGCAGGGTATCTCTCCCGAGTGTTTTAGCATACTTACAAAAGGATGCTTTCAGGTCATCAGAAACGACTGAGACTCTAACACCCCCTGCGCAAGGAATCGCCATAACCGTCGCTGCCTGTTTCTCAGCTGCATGTTCGTCCTGGCACTCAAGGCTGCCAGCCAGTCTGCGCTCTGCCTGGGGTCCAGTGAAGCTGGACTGGTCACCATCTGACTGTTTCCTTGTTCATATTCTGACTCTTAGATCTAGACTGTCTGGTTTGCTCCTATCTCCATCATTAGTGTTAATAGCACACCTTTTGATATTCCTTCGATCTATTGGAGTCTATTTAAATTGTCTCATTTTATAGAGCTTTTCTTGGTCTTTCAACACTTCTCCCCTCTACTCTAGCTTGACTTCTCTTCCTTTCAACACCCCTGGATGTCTGATCTGATTGGTAGCATGACCTATATGTATTACTTTGTTCTGTCCACATCCTAATGCCCTTGCTCCCTTTACACCGCAAATCTGACCCTTCAGGAGGGGAAGTTTTATCCAAGGGTCTCCTTTTCTCGTGAAGCACTTAATTACCTTGCCAAGCAAATGTATCTAATTGATTTAAAAAGCGGAACAGAGAAATTTTCCCACTTCTTTTTGATAATGCAATTACAAGTGTTATTGGCCTCCTCAGTATGCTCCATACTCATTAAACGTACAGACACATGAACACATTCACACAGACATACACATGTGCACACCACACACATACATTCGAACACACACACACACACACACACACACACACACACATGCACACACCCCATTCTGAGGTCCTTGAATTTGGACACTTGCCTTCCATACCTCTTACTTTGAAGATTCACAATCCATAGAACATGTGACCGGTAAGGATAATGCTTTTAAGTTTACTGTCTAAACTGTCTACTAAATTCTTTGCCCTCGGAGCCATATTCCCACTCCATGTTTATAGTCACTCCTCAAACTAAGCTTAAATGCAAAATTTCTGTTAGTATTGTCAGTATTGTGCCATGGATAGGGATTATTGCAAAAGACTCCACAATAAGAACCAGGTATTGAACCTTAGCAAGACAAGGCCTAGGTTCTCCATAGGCAAAAGGCAAAGAGTCCTTTTCAATACCAATCTCCTCCCTGGATAGACATCTCTTCTGCCAGATTCTACCACAGTACGAGCTTGTGAAATGAAATCAGTTGTTCAAGAGAGCACCATCAGAGTAGATCTGAAATTGATTAGTATCTGATAAAGCAAGTTATATTTCTTAACAGACACATTTTTATTGCTCTCTCTGTGTGAAAAGCAGACAAGTATTTAGTAACTGAGTAAGAAAGTCCATTCAACAGCCTTTCCTGGAGGACAAGGCTTCCCAGTGTATCAGCCTTCTACCTGCCCTCAGGTCCCTGCTACAAGGCACAAAGCAAGCTGTTTAGAAAGGAGCCTAGGCTGTGCACATATTTAGGAGACATCAGGAAACCAAAGCAAACTGACATTGTAGACTTGACTCTTTATATTGCCTGTTCCACTTAAAGTAAGCTGTACAGCCAGTTAGACAGTCAAGTGGCCCGAGTTGTCACCATTGTCTAGCTCCTGTGCCCACTCAACTACCCACCCATCATCCTCTTGGATGATGCTCATCTTCATAGATGGGGTAAACGCTGAAGACTGCTGGTTTCCTAGGAATTGTGGCGTCTGTCAGAGGATGAGGGAGGCCGTGCACAGACACTTCCTTCTTATCGGCCACGCTGGGGGTGGGGCTGGAATGTATCTTCCACTTTCTCCCAACACTTCCTGTAAACTTGAAGAGGGCTATAGCCTTGGGAGGCATTGAGAATGAACTCTGGTAAGAAGCTGGCGTGCGCTGAAGGCGTTGATCTTAGTCTTGACAGGGCCCCTCCTGACAGCTGTTTCTCCGCTTTCCCTGCAGTTCCTCAGCACTTTGTTTGCCCCCTTGAACTTTGTGATGGAGAAAGTGGAAAGCATCCTCCCCTCCAGCTTGTGGCATCAGCTGACTCGGATCTGAGGGCACCTCCATCCTCCACTCTCCTCACCATCTGCCGATCTTTGTGCCGACTTCTCATGGACTGCAAGAAAGCATGTCCCTGAAAAAGGGAAACCACTCTGAGATCTGAAACTGTTCATGGACTATCAGTTCCCTATTAAAGGCTCCTTTTGTTGTACAAAATTTATTGATGTTCAGTTCTATTTTATTTTGCCTCCAAAACTGAAGAAAAAGTAAAAAAATAAATAAATAAATAAATAAATAAATAAATAAAATTTTGTGTATTGCAACAGCCTGTGTGTCTTCTTATATCTTCCTTCCAACCCTAGACTTGCCAGTATTCCCAAGAAACTGGTGGGTTTGTGCTGTTTTCTGAATCTGTGGAATCTGCTAAGTCCACACTGCGATTTTCTTTGCTGACAGAACTAATCTCTGCAGCACTCAGAACCCATGAGTTGGTGGCTTGGAAAGTGGAATCTCAGGACTGAGGATGGAGTATAGCACTTGCCTTGCATAGGACCCTGTTTTCTATGTGTCCACCATTTTTTAAACAAATAGATAAACAAGTAAGAAAAGAAAGGAGGAAAATAGAACCACAAAAGCACCATGCCCAAACCAAGTGTCCTCACATGCCAAATGGGCACACAGAAGTCAGGTTTCCAGGGAGAACGTCACTCCTGGTAAAACACATGTATGTGCCTTGGGTGGTTGATCTAGCTTCATGGACTCTACTGAAGTTCCAGGAATCACTAGTGAGAAGCTACAGGTTGACAGTCTGTCACAGAACCTGGCCATCCCACCCTTAATACCATTTTAAATGTTTCTCCATCAGAACCTTTTCATTTTTGTCTTGTTTGCATTCCTGCCACTTTAATCTGAGCATTCTTTGAGAGTATTAGGGATCAGAACCAAAATGATCACTTGTCCTCAGCACCTTTCAAAGCTTTGTGCATGGTTCAAACCTAGCAGAGCCATCTGGATTCAGTTAAGCAAGAGAAGAAAAATAAGCAAACATGAATCCTCTATCTGAAGTGAAAAGTACTCCTATTTACCATCTCTGTCCAGTCCATCTTATGCATACTTGTCCTTTTGATTTAGGAGCCTGGCTCTTCCTCGGGCACATCAAGGCAGGTAGTGCTTCCGGGAAGCACCGTGCAGTCTCCTTTTAGGGCGTGAGCTCCTGATCTCCACCTAAGGGCCGTGGGGTGGGTGGGTAATTTGCAGGGCACCAGGTCTGCCCTTACAGTTGGCATTATCTGTACCTCTCTTATATCTACTTTGTGCAAAGCCATGATGAGAATGTCCAGCTGGTGTCTGCCCTTACAGCTTATCTGATAAGAGGCTGACCCCATATATATACCGGTAGTGTTGCTCTTGGGAGTAGGGGACATGCTTCCCTCATTGACAACTCTTGACACAGAGTGGATGCTCACGTGACTAGGTGCCTCAGGTGGTGCAGGACTTAACAGGCACAAATAAACTTTGATCTGTGTGTGAAGAGAGCGGTTTCAGATGAGAAGGACCAGGGAAAGCTTAGAAGTATAATTTTTGAGTTGAACAAACAAATTATCTAATACAATTCTTTAACCTAATGGATGAGGAAATCAGAGATTTTTGGTCTGCTGAGGCTGGGACTCTGGACTGTGCTAAATCCCGAAGGACAGGTTTGAGATCAGTAAGCAGTGGGAAGTGGAAATGAAGCCAAGGGATGCAAAGTAAAGATTTTGTGTGTGTGTGTGTGTGTGTGTGTGTGTTTATGACATAAGGTCACTACATAGCCCAGACTGACCTCTAACTTTCAATCCTCTGGCCTGTTCCCCAGAATGCTGAGATTATAGCTGTGTGTGACCATGCCCAGCTAAAACAAGGATTTAACTATGCTTACCAAATTTAAGAATTAGGCTTTTAGAGCAGGTTCCTGGAGAGGTAGGCAGAACTTGGGCTTCAATGGGTAGAAAATGAAGAGTAGAGATCAAAATAATGGTGACAGATGAATAGGGATAAGGGAAGAAATGACTCCAGGACTAAAGGGCCATTCAGGCGAGGAGGAAGGTACCAGCAAATTATGGGTATGCTTAAGGGTATCAATTTATTTGCGCTTCCTAAACCCTCACCCAGTGATCCAAAGTCACTCTTCTGGCAGAGGCCATGATCCTCCATCTTTCTTTAATTTACTTCTCAACTCCTTCAGCCTCCTCTCACGTGTCTCCAAGGCTTACTCCTGCAGTCCTGGCCTCCAGGCCTCTATTGTTCTGCAGTTCCAAAGGACCAGCACCCAAGCCATCTTTATTTTAAATGGTTGATGCAAACCTGTGGAGAAGTAGAGCCAGCACAACTGAAATAACAAAGATTCCTAAGTTGATCAAGTTCCCCCAACTTCCCCCACCTGTTGCCTAAGGTTGAGGGGGCCCGGCTCTTCACTGAGATGGTGGTGAAGTCATGTTGTGTTCTGTCTTTTGCTTTTTGTTTCTTCATTGAGGCTTCATCAAAGCTCATTTTAGTGAGCGTTCTTCTATGAAGACAATTCTATCCCAACAGTTAGTGTTCAGTAGCCTCATCTATTATATGTTTGTTGGAATATAAATGCAATCACTGTGAATTTAATGCCAATAGGATGCATCCAGTGATGTTTAGTAATGGACACAGGGAATGATATATGACAATATAAAATGATCCACAGGCTTGCTTTCAAATTCCTTGTCAGCACTTGGTAATGTCAAAGTCATTCTGGCTTTATAAAGGAGTTGAGGAGACCTACACACACTTTAATGCAGCCTTGAATAATTAAACACTAAATTTAGAGCTAAACAAATTCAAACCAGACATATCTGATTTTTGTGCTTGGTTATTGGGAGTGTTTTTTTTTTTTAAATTCTTTTCACTACCTGCTGTGGAATCATTCTATGCAAAATTTCATCTTTAGTTGGTAGAGTATTTTTCTAGGAAATTACCATTTTCTCTAGGTGTCCAAATGCGTTACTGCAGAGGACCATGATTATGTAACTTGTATATATCATCTTTTCTATGTTTATTAAGGTTATTTCTTTCTCCTAATCTAGTTGTGTAGAGTTTTTCTTTTCTTTGTGTGTGTGTGTGTGTGTGTGTGTGTGTGTGTGTGTGTGTGTAACAGGGTGTGGGGGTGTGGGGGTGCAGGTGCACTTACTTCTGGCTTAACATGTAAATATTGCTCCAGAAGTCTGACATGGAAGAAAAAAATAATTTTATAATATTTTTTGAAATTACATTATGAAAAGGGATGAAAAGTTAGGAAGTAGTTGCAGGTATGGGGTATTATGATTACTCTGTGTGGGCGAGCAGTTAAGTATCTTTGATGTTTTATTGGCTATGGTAGAATAGCCCTTTCTTTCTGTGACCTTCACTTGGCTTCAGCAAACCAAGCGGTGGCATCTGAATGCTGTGCTCCTTGAGTAAACAAAAGGAGGGACACAAGATCCTCTATGACATTCATTCCTGTGATAGCTTCTGTTCCACGGCAGTGACAACTCTGGCTGGGCTGCAAACTGAAACGTATACAGAGGTTGGGGAGATCTAAACAGGCCTTGAAGAAATCAGTCTTGTGGTTCTGGCTTTTAAGCATCAGGATAACTGAGGCTTGCTAGGCAGGAGCCAGATAAGTCTTTCTTAGCTTCCTACAAGTGTGTATCTCCCCAGATGATCTCCAAACCCAGACCCAGGTTCCAACGGTGTATTAGCTTTGTTGTTGTTGTTCAGTGGGAAAACAGTGAATCAAATCAACTGGAGACAGGAAAGAGTTCATTTGACTTACATGTCATAATCCGTAATTGAGGGATGCCAAGGCAGGAGCTCATGATAGAAACTTGAAGAAGAAACTGCGGGGAAATGCTGCTTACTGGCCAGCTTCCCCAGGCTTTCTCAGTGACCTCTCGTATACAGCCCGGGCCCACCTACCCAGGAATGGCAGCACCCATGGTGGGTTGGGCCCCCTGCACTAATCAGCAATTAGAAAAGTGTTCCATGCACATGCTCGAAAGCCAGTCTGATGGAGGCAATCCTTTAAGTTCCCTCTGCCCGGATATGTCTAAACTTGTCACAAGCCGACGAGAGCGAAGTACAACAGATGGAGCTTTAGCTGCAGAACATCATGTCTGAAACCTGGACAAATGCACAGATAGGGACAAGATGAGCAGTTACAACATCCAGGGAGGCCGGTCTGCTTAGGCTGCTCTTGTCCTCTGTGGGCAGCATTCCTCCCTTAGGCCCCATTATTACAGGAGAGCCGTGTGGTCTACCATATGCAAGTGGGTGAAAGAATTTCCTAATGGCCACATTCAAAAGAGACAACCATGAAGGAGTTAAAATACATTTATAGACACTGGGGCCTGTATTACAGAAAAGAAATTCAAGTTTCAGTGACCTACCTTAGGAAAAAATGAAGTAGATGAAATAAAATTAGGAGAAGGTAGAGAAATTTTGCTCTCTGGCCATGTCTTGACTTACTCTTTCACCTCTGTCCCTCGGAGGCTATTCTAAAGCTCCTTCAGAAAACAGGTACTAAAGGCTAGATACTATAATGAAAGAATTGCTCATTACACTATGCTTATAACAGATGACAAAGACCATATATATGCCACACACATATTTATGTGTGTGTTTTATGTTATGTATTTTAATATAAAATATATTATACATATTTAATATTGATTAAAGGCTGTATCTGTGAATACCTATGTGTGCTATAGTTTGGATGTGTACTGCCCCACAGAAACCCAGGTGCTAAAGGTTTGGTTCCTGGTACAGACTGTTGGGACATGATGGCGACATTAAGATAATGGTCTAGTGGGAGGTGTTCTTGTGACTGGGTGCATGCCCTTGAAGGGGACTACAGAGCCCTAGCCTCTTCTCCTGCCATTCATGCCCAGTCATGATGATTCGCTGCATACCCTGTGGGGGACTGTAGAGCCCCGCCCTTTCCTCCTTCTGCCACTCATGCCAGACTATGAGGAGAGGGCTCTGCTCTAGCACATCCTCCGCTGCCATGCACAGCCCACCTTCCTCAAAAATGGGGTCAGTGAATGATGAACTGTAATCTCCAAAATAAGTTGTTCTCCTTATAAATCGTCTCGGCCATTTGTCACAGTAACAGAAAGTTAACTAACATTATGTGGGTAAGTGGATGGATAGACAGACAGACGAAAAATATCACAGTCATTCATCCTTATACCATCATGATCTAAAACTAGAAATTCTATTTTCTAGTCCCCAGATTTTTAAACATGGCCACAGCTCCATACGGGGCTTTATAATGATATGTAGGGGACTGTGGAAGAAAATGACAACCATAAAAATTTTCTGAAATGACAACAACTAAAAATTAATTCAAACTCATCTGTGCAATGGATCTCATGTGCACTGAACTTGAGCTGTACATGCAGTACGTCTGTTGTATCACACACCTGCGCTGCAGCCTTGCCTCTGAGCTCAGCTCCACCTGTACCGCCGTGCTGAACAATCCCAACAAACGCTGCCTGGAAAGCTTTCGCTCACATTCAAGATTATTGTATTTAGGAATTGTGGTGTTTTTGCTGTACATACAATTGTCTGTTCTTATTACAGTGCAATAATTTAGTTATGGAGAAGAATGACTTAATATTTTCCTGCCACCATCCCTCAGCATGCACCAAGTTAGTATATCTCTTGATAATATTCATTAAAATGTTTTGAGGTTTTGTTTGTCTGTTTTCTTAAACTGATAGGAGGCACTGGTGAGATGGTGCAGGGATTACAGTGTCTGCTATGCAAGCCTGAGAACTTTAGTTCTGAGCCCCAGCATCCATGTAAAAAGCTCTGTGTGGTAGCCTATTACTGTCACCTTAGCACCAGGAAGCAGAGACAGGAGGATGACAGGATTGGCCACTCTAACCAATCAGTGTACTCCAGGTTTAGTGAGGGACCCTGTCTCAAAAAACAATAGAGTGGAGAGTGATGGAGGAAAATACCAATACTGATACCATTGGTCACTATACACAAGAGCAGGCATGTGTACCACCTCACATCTCTCTCTCTCTCTCTCTCTCTCTCTCTCTCTCTCTCTCTCCCTCTCTCTCTATTTCTCTCCCATTATCTTTCTTTCCATCTCCCCCTCTCTCTAACTCTATCTCATTATCTCTCTCTCTCTCTCTCTCTCTCTCTCTCTGGTGTATGAGTTTGTCTTAGTCACTATTCTATGGTTATGAAGAAACATCATGACCAAGTCATCTTTTACAAACGAAAGCATTTAATTGGGTACTTGTTTATAGTTTCAGAGATTTATTCCATCACCATGATGGTTGGGAGCATGGTGGCACACATGGCTCTGAATCAGTGTCTGAGAACTACACCCTGATCCACTATTGGGGCTGACTTAGGTTTTTGAAACCTCAAAGACATGATTCCTCCAACAAGGACACAACTCTTAGTCCTTCTAATCCTTTCAAATGGTGTCTCTCCCTGGTGACTAAGCATTCAAATCTATGAACCTGTGGGAGCCATTCTTATTCAAATGATCACGGAACTGCTGACTTGATTTTCATGAAAAAAATTTCAGTTAGTAAAATTTGAATTGTGACTAGGACAGAATTTTCAATAACTCTGAAATTAAACGTACTCCTGTCATTTTATACTAGGTGTGTACAGTGGTGAGCTTGACACTGACAACTATAACATCAAAATATTGGCCAACCCTGGAAATTGTTAAAGATGTTCTATGTTCTGCAGCACCAAATGTAAAAATGAATGAGCACACCCATCTCATTGCTATGTGATTTTCTTTCACCATTAATAACTAGTAACCTTATAAAGACAGCAAAAATTGTTAAAAATCAATTTGATGATGTATTCCTAGCAAATGTTTGTTTGTATACTTATTTTATAAACTTATACTCTCAGGGCCACATAAAATGCCACAGGTCAAGAGGGGTTAGGAGTGAAAAAAATCAAGCAGTTCTTCTCTAAACTTTATATGTCAATAAATATTGGCAGAAAGAAAGAACAGACTAGATCCTAAGGGTAAGAAAATTGATGTCATTAAGCCAGAAAAGAACAACTTTTTATTGGAGTCCAAGGAAATTTATTAAAATTATGTAAAAATTGTTTTATTCTTGAAATAGCAACTCAACAAGGAAGGAATGTTTCCTTTATTTTCTGTCTCCCTCTCTCTTTCTTCCTTCTTTCTTTCTTTCTTTCTTTCTTTCTTTCTTTCTTTCTTTCTTTCTCTTTCAGGAGACGAGAGAGACTCACTGTGTAGACCTGGCTGGCCTAGAATTTGCTGGGTAGACCAAGTTAGTCTTGAACTTACAAAAATCTGCCTGCCTAGGGTTAAAGGCATGTATCACCACAACCAACCCCAAAAAGCTTTTATCTGAGCGGTGGTGTTTCATTTATTCTACATTCTCCCAATGATGACTGTAATGTGTGTTGTGACTCAGATACTATGCAAGATACTCCATGGACAGTGCTGTTGATAGTGCTTCAGAGAAACAGGCAATAGGATGTGCACATGGACACACACGCACATGCACATGCACACACACACACACACACACACACAGTCTAAAAACTGGAGCTGCAGGAAATCTGGTAATGGGATTCAAGTTGAGTCTGAAGGTCTGATGACTGGAAGAGTCCATGATAAAAACCCAAGGGCTAGATAAGAGGAGATTTCCTAGCTCAAGGAGCCAGGTGGGGGCAAGGGGCAAAGTGCTCTAGCTCTGCCTTTCCTCCCCCCTTTTTTTCCATCTGTCTGTCTGTCTGTTTAGCTAGTTGACGCGGGGCATGTGCATGCTTCAGTGTTCATGGAGCTCAGAGTACATCTTGTAGTAGGAGCTCTTTCCTTCTGCCATGTGGGTTCAGGGACTAAATTCCGTTAGTCCGGCTTGGTGGCAAGTGTCTTTACCTGCTCACCTATCTCACTGGCCCTGAGTCCACTTTTTCTAAACAGTTTTTCAGTCGATATATGATGATGGCATTCATATTAGGTGGGATGCTAAACCCATCTATCCTAAAGCTGATCTCTGCAATGCCCTGAAGAGACAGGTTCAAATAATGCTGCACCTGGTAGACCACTCCAGTTGATGTATGTAACTTTTAATCCTCCAAATCAGTCTGTTAACTGAGTCCCAGTGTCTTTGTCATAATGAACACAGGCAGACTGATAAAGCAGATTGAACTTCTGAGCCTGAAAAACCCCTACTATGAGCCTGAAAAGCCCCTACTATGCTTGTCTGCCTCTTTCTTACTCCCTATTTTCCCCTCTTACAAAGAGCACTTATTAGCATATAGCTGTGAGTGGTGACAGACACCCATAATCATAGCAATTGGGAAGCTGAGGCAGGAGTATCATTGTGTTCCAGGCTAGCCTGGGCTACACAGTGACACTCTGTCTCTCAATAAAAATCAGCATGTGCATGCTTGCACACACACACGTGCACACACACATACACACCCATTCACCAAGTTCTTATTAGTATCTTACAATATTTGTTTCTGAAAACATTGGCCTAGAGCAGTACTGAGAATCAAAGGGGCTCCCACAAGTAAGATATGTGGTCAATGTGTGCATCTCATCCATCCAGCCCAGGAGGAAGCCAGCAACTTAGGATTCAGAGAGACATTCCAGGCTGTGCACAGTCTGAAGTGCCCTGCACTTCCCAAATGGAATTGTGCATTCTATGTCTACTCCAGCCTGTCTGGGATGCTCCTATGTCTGGTTCATGAATGATGGCCCAGGATCCTTCAAGAGTATTTTGAATCTTTTAAATGCTCATCAACATCAGTATGAACAAAGTATATAAATTTGAGGTCAGGGCAACTGCCACAACTCAAGTTTTCTTTGCTCTCCTAAGAAAACCCGATAACTTCTGGGAGAAGCTGTAAAAATCCAGTCTTCTGGCTATGGCGAACTATAGTAACTATCACTCCCTCTGGGAGCATACCAAGTGAAACTCTACCATGTTGGGTTTTCAGGAGCTATCCCACTAGCCCCCAAAGGCTTTGGGTCATATATCTAACAAATTATATCTTACATTTTAAAAAGCAGGTTACTGACAAATAGGATGATCCCCCTGCAATTAAAATCTGATGTCAGAGTGCGAAAATCCCCTGCTAACAGGGAACTCCCATGTCACTCATTCTATATTAATGATATTTATTCTCCTTTGTTGTTCTCATTTTTAAAAATGGTTCCCTTGGTTGCAATGTTATGTTAAGCATATTACATGTTACTCCGAAGTCAGCTCATATATTATGTCCCATTACACTCCAGGGTATACATTTCTGAATAGCTCACACTCCACAGTTACAGTTCCCCATTAAATATGGGCTGCCACAAGTGGAGCCCAAGAGAGTTGTCTGTTCCATTCCCAGCTTCTTGTTTTCCCTGGAAGTTTTCCTCCTTCCATTGCACGCTCCTCAGGGAAGGTGCGCCTTCAGTAAGAGAAGTCTACCTAGGGAAGGTGAAAAGTATTTCTCTCCTGAGTCTTCTGGAAGGGAGAGTGGAAGTGGCATCTGGCTGACCGAGTGCCTGTCACCTTCTGTGGGGGCCAGAGGTGATTTGCATCTGCAGGGCTGATGGGACACAGAGGGAGGGAGGGGTTGCCAGAAGCCATCATGGCCACTGACAGCAAGCTATAGAATCTTTCCTTCTGCAGCATTAGCATCAGCAGGAGTTTCCGTCCTGCACAGACGTGGAGGTTTCATTTCATGTGCCCAGCATACGCTGAAGCATCTGTGTTGGAACACCATTTAGTGATGGTTTCGGGGATTTCACAGGATGTAATCTTTCTAGTCTCTTCAGTAAAGCCCACCATGACAACACAGTATTATTTGCCTTTACTGCAGGATCCAAACTCTAAAGAGCCACTACCTGCTTTCTTCACTTCCCCCATCCAGCAGACACTATGCACGGAACTCCCTGATGCTCTGGGAGCTCATAGCAGAAAAAAAAAAAAAAAAAAAAAGTCAAGGTGCATGAGCTCACCATGTAAGGCTAATGCTCCTTGGAAACAAGTTGTTGAGTACTGGGATGCCGATCTCTGGGATGCGGGTCTCGCGGCTGATGCCAGAGCTTTCCTTGCTGCTGTGGTTCTTCAGTGTGGTAAACAGGCAAAAACCAGAGAGCCTGCATTGTCACCGAAGGGCCTTGTGTAATACTTCCCATTGGGCTCCAAACACCTTCCAAAGGTGAACAAGTCAAGAACCTATTCTCTCGTGGGAAACTTTGCCAGTTCTGATCTCCCCATATGCTCTCTTTCATACTACCCGACCATTCTCCAACACAGTGATGAGCTGCAGGCACTAGTTTCTTTCAAGATAAGGGGGGAATCTTCAGAGAAGTGCTCACGATGGGACCAGGGCACAAGAGTCCCTGGAGCCCACAGCAGTTTCTCTTGACTGCAAAGCTGAAGACCTGAGAGCCTTGACAAATGAGAATCAGATTGCTTCCAAAATACATCACAGACTCTTGGGGCTTTCTGTCGCCATATAAGGAGTGGGTCAAGAGTTATTTATCAGAGGTTCTTGAGGGCAAAGAGAAGCTACAGGGCACTTCCATTAGCTGAACAGTTCCAGCTCTCACGTGCCTACAGCTGTCACCAGGAGGGATCAGCCATTCAAATGGCTATTATTGCCATTTCATAGCAAGAGCTGCAGAGGGCCCATCTTTTTTTTTTCCAGCTCATTTGAGTATCTTTGCCAATAATGTGTTGAACTTCTGAAACTATTATAGTCTAGAAATAGCCAAGCTATTAGCAAATAGGTATCTTCAAAAAATGTCAATCAAGATCGTTCAGTGATAACTGGCCACCTCAGCCAAAGACAAGTCGAAAGGTCATTGGGGAATCTGTCTACCTTCTCCGATGATGCTAATAAGACAGCCAATCTGAGCCCCAACAGCTCTCCCAGGTTTTATTTCAGTACCATACTCAACAGTACTTACATCCACAAACAGTTCAAACCCAAGATTTCCAGCTTCCTAATGAGGCCAACACATTCCTGTTGGGTCACAGTTGGAAATGGGTTTATACAGATGCATTCTCAACCCATTAATACTTGCCTTCGAAATTCTCTCTAGATGTCTTCTCATTCAGAAAGGGTTAATCAGGCATTTAAGAAACAAATCTGAGTTGTTAAAAGTCAACAGCTTTACTTATCACATAAACAGGTAAAGAAAACATGATACTGTAAACCTAGCTCACAGTTGGGAGTTGGAAAGGTCCTAGACCCTAGAGAAGGGCATGCTTCTACTGCCATTTTCCTAAACAAATACAATTCATAACTGTATTTGAAATATTTATCCTTATATCCACAGAAAAATATAGTTCTCACCCTTCACCAAAGGAAAAGATGTCATAGATAGACACTATTACAGAAAACCACAACTGGTCAAAATGAAGAGAATAACTGACCATGGGGTTCCCTTGCCAATTAATACACCTATATAATGCATCTATAACTCCTGTACGTAAGACTTGGGGAGCATCATTGTAGAAAGGGCAGAAATATTGTAAAAGCCAGAAGACCAGGACCCCTGCGTTAGATAGTGACTTCTAGACAGGACAGCTACACTCATAACATCTCAACAATAAGGCTACCAAAACAAGACCTGAATAGCGACAACACCTGTTGACATGCCAGTTCGGATGGGTAAATTTCACAAGTCCTCGCTTCTAGTAAAGCAAGAGCTATTAGCAATCAATGACTGCTAAGAGAGGAAGAATCAGTTTTCTTCAGGAATAAGCTCTCTAAGGTTATCCAATTCCAAATGTCACAAGTGTAACACTAAAGAGAAAAGACTCAGTAACACACACACACACACAGTTTCTCTAGTTGTAATTTTGTCATGGTGTTTTTTTAGTTTTGGTGGTAGATAAAAGTGCATAAAATATATTCAATACTGAAAATGCAAAATTTTCGTGACGCCACACAGCTTCCTTTAATGATGCCTATTCTAACTATATAAAAGTGAATTGAGTTGTATATAGTTAATTTTAGCATGCAATATGTTTTTATTTATTTTAGAGTATCTCTTACAATAAAGAATATAAAAATAGAGGTATCTATTTTTATTTTTAAAAAGCAACAATAATTATAGACAGTCAGGTCATGAATTTAAGAGGGAGATGGAAGAAGGGTCTGGGAGAGTTGGAGCAGTGAGAACCTAGAAATTATGTAAATACAGTACTTGAGTATAACATTCTCCATATTTGACACTATTAACAAGGTCGAGAACCTGAGACTGCATAGGACATGGCCACTGGGGAGAAAACCTGTAACTACTTACTATTCTGTTAAAGAAACATGGCAATAAAATGATCCCTAATGACATATTGTTATATTCAAAGATCAGTCTATCATTCAACCATCATTGGAGATCTTCTTCTTGCAGTAAATGGCAATTAGCAAGATCTACAGTTGGACAATGTGCAGAGAGTGAAAGACTTTGAAGCACTCAACTATAAAGGGGATGCCTTTATCATACTTTCACTCAAGATTTGGGGAGCTAACAATTTATACATGGGACTCACAAAACTGAAAAACTTCTGTATGACAATGGGTGTTATCATTAGGAAAGGCAACACCCTACAGAATGGGAAAATAATTTTTATCAATTACACATCTGATAAAGAGCAAATATCAAAAAATACATAATGAGCCCAAAAATCTAGACAATAAGAAAAAATTTTAAAAATGGGACACAAATGTAAACAGAGAAATCTCAAATGCCTGAGAAACACTTAAACGTTTCCTTAGCCACCAGGGAAATGCAAGTCAAAATGACTTTGAGATTTCATCTTACACCTTTCAGAATGGTTATGACCAATAAAACAAATGATAGCTCAAGTTGGTGAGGATGTGGAGTTAGGGGAATACTCATCGATTGCCGGTGGGAGTGCAAATTTGTATGGTCAAAATAGAAATTCATGTGGCAGTTCCTCAAGAAGATAGGAATTGATCTACCTCAAGAAAAAGATATACCACTCGTAGACATATACTCCAAAGATGCTTCATCCTACCACAGAGACACTTGCTCAACCATATTTATTGCTGCTCTATTAACAATAACCAGAAATTGGAAACAACCTAGATATCCCTCAACGGATGAATGGATAAAGAAAACATGGTACAGGCTGGGCGGTGGAGGCACACGCCTTTAATCCCAGCACTTGGGAGGCAGAGACGGGCAAATCTCTGTGAGTTGGAGGCCAGTATGGTCATAAGAACTAGATCCAGGGCATCATTACACAAAGGAACCCTATCTTGAAAAACCAAAAGAAAAAAAAGAAAGAAAAGAAAAGAGAATTACACAATTATTACTCAGTTGTTAAAATAAATGAAATAGGCAGGTATGCAGGTGGAGCTAGAAAAAAAAATCCAGTGTGAGGTATCCCAGACCCAGAAAGGCAAATGTGGTATGTATTTGCTTAGCTGTTAAGTCAACAATAACCAAGGTATAATCCTTAGAAGCATGGAGGTACAAAGTAGCGTGAGGGACTAGGTAGAGCACATGGATCTCCATAGAAACAAGAACTAGAATAGACAGTTATGAATGGTTATGGGAGAGATGGGGGCATTGAAACAGGAGGATCAAGGGGAAAAAGGGAGGGAAGAGTGAGAGAGATGAAAATTAAGGTCTATTTGAAAGATAGCATGAAAATGAAATACAACAGAAGTTTTGTAAAATATATACATATTTGAAGGGGTTCTAAATGAAATTGCCCAATACCTGGGAGATGGAGCCCCCACTAATTATCTCTTGTCACCAAATGAAGCTTTCAGTACCAGGACTGGGTTACATCTCATTGAGCTGTTGGCAACATGGCTCCTTGGGAACTCCTAAACACCTCAGTCTGTCGCCAAGACTGTAAGTTGCTCTCCATAAATTGATGACAAGACCCCAGCTGAAGAAAACACCTACACCACCCATTGAACATGGAGCAGTTGAGCTGGCGCCTTCATAGGACCTTCGCACTTACATTCTAATGTCTTCGGCACAGGAAGTTACTCTGAATGCTACCAAAAGAGAAATGTAAACAGCAACCCAGCCACAGATTCTTTGATCTACAATGGTGTCCTGTCTGCAAAATACGCTAGTGCAATAGTGGCGCAAAGACTGTGGGAGTAAACAACCAGTATCTGACTTGACTCAAGGCTCACTCCGTGAGATGGATCCATACCCAATGCTGCTTGAATGACAAAGAGCCAGAAACTAGATAACCCACGGACCTAGGTTAAAACCAAATACTACTGTTCTAAAAAAAAAAAAAAATCAACCCCCAAACCTTCCAACTAAATGACTCCTAATGACATTCTGCTTTACTCATAGGTCAGTGCCTTGCTCAGCCAGCATCAAAAAAAGCTTCTTCTTGCGGCAGATTGGAACAAATGCAGAAATCCACAGCCAGACCTAATGCAGAGGGTGAGGTACCTTGAAATACTTAAGTCTAAGTAGGATGTTTCCACCAAATCCCTCTCATCAGGGATGAGGGAACCCCAAGGATGAGGAGGCAGAAAGAGTATAAAAGCCAGAGGATGAAATGGAGGACACACCCCCCCACTACCCGCCCCCCGCCCCACAAAACAAACAAACCTAAAACCACCACAAACAAAACCATTTAAATTAACTCAGAAAGAGTAAGGCAGCATGCACAGGGCCTAGAGATAAAAGGAGTAGACACGTGCCTCCAACCCTAACCTAGAAGCCATCTTCGGTTGATAACCATTTGCAAATGAAAATTGAGTTTTCTTCAAAGGTGTCTCACTGGGGAAACAAACTACTCTCTTTTTTTTATTTTTATTTTTATTGAGTTTTACATTTTTCTCTGCTCCCCTCCCTGCCTCTCCCCTCCCCTTCAACCCTCTCCCAAGGTCCTCATGCTCTCCATTCACTCAGGAGATCTTGTCTTTTTCTACTTCCCATGTAGATTAGATCCATGTATGTCTCTTTTAGGGTCCTCATTGTTGTCTAGGTCCTCTGGGATTGTGATTTGTGGGCTGGTTTTCTTTGCTTTATGTTTAAAAACCACTTTTAAGCAATGGATATGGTCAACAAGACAAAACGACAGCCTTAAGAATTGGAAAAGATCTTCCCTAATGCCACATCAGACTGAGGTCTGATCTCCAAAATATACAAAGGAGTCAAAAAATTGGTCATCAAAAGAACAAATAATCCAATAAAAAAAATGGAGTACAGACCTAAATAGAGAACTCTCAACAGAGGAATCCAAAATGGTTGAAAGACACTTAAGGAAATGTTCAACATCCTTAGCCATCAGAGAAATGCAAATCAAAACAACTCTGAGATTCCATCTTACACCTGCAAGAATGGCCAAGATCAAAAACACTGATGACAACTTACGCTGGAGAGGTTGTGGGGAAAAGGGAACACTCCTGCATTGCTGGTGAGAATGCAAGTTGGTACAACCCCTATGGATGTCAGTGTGGCAATTTCTCAGAAAATTAGGAAACAACCTTCCTCAAGACCCAGTAATACCACTTTTGGGTATATATCCAAAGGATGCTCAATCGTACCACAAGGACTTGTGCTCAACTGTGTTCATAGCAGCATTGTTTGTCATAGCCAGAACCTGGAAACAACCTAAATGCCTCTCGACCGAAGAATGGATAAGGAAAATGTGGTACATTTACATAATTGAGTACTCACAGCAGAAAAAAAATCTTGAATTTTGCAGGCAAATGGATGGAGCTAGAAAAGATCATTTTGAGTGAGGTAACCCAGACCCAGAATGACAATTATCACATGCACTCACTCACAAGTGGTTGTTAAACAAACTGCTCCTAAGGGTGGGACACACGCCCAGCAGCAGAGGCCAACAGAGAATGAACTCAGTGACATCTTTGGATGTTTCTTGTCTCATGGTGCCATGTCAGGGCTTTTTCTGATTTTTACTTTATTGTATTTGTATTTTTCATTTCTTTTTACCTTATAGGTCCTTTGTATATATATTATGGCTTCCAGTTCTCTGGGTTTTTTGTTTGTTTGTTTTTGTTTTTTGGGATTCCACAATATATGAACAAGTTCTTGTGTCTTTTATTGGGTTCTTCTGTTTGTTTTATCCTATGACAATGTGTTAGCTTTTGCTTTACCTTAATTATATTTTATTATTATCCCTTAGAAGCCTGCTTGCTTTCTAATGAGAGACAAAGGGGGGGTTGTCCAGGTGGGAGATGAGATGGAGAGGAACTGGGATGGTAAAGGGTGGGGAAATCATAATCAGGATACAATGTGTGAGAAAAAAAGCTATTTTTAATAAAAGGGTAAAATAATAAAGATTCAGGGGTTTATCCAGGAGGCAGAAAGATTATAAGATGTGGAAGAGGAAAACAGGACCTTCCAGACACAACAGGACAGATGCACATACAAACTCACAGAAACTATGTTAGCATGCAGAAGGCCTGTGCAAGTTCTCTCCAGACAAAATCCTAGCATAGAGAATATAAAGCATAGGGTATAAAGTCATGCCCCTAACCAAGAAGCTATTTACAAATGATCGTCACCGAATGAGGAAAAATCAGCCTTCAATGGAACGACACTGGGTTTATCAACTGCACTCTAGGGCAGGCCTCAAGATCAGGAGTAGTGGCCAAGATAAAATAGTCCCCATATTTTATTAAATGTTGTGACTGCTTCTTAAGAGGGAAAAAAATATGAAATGGTGTGGGGGTCTGAGAAGAGCTGGGGGAATGAAGGAACATGATTGAAATACACGGCATGGGAAATTTTAAAAGTAAAAATAAAACATTTAAAATTAACAGAGAAGCAAAACTAAAAAAAAATACCCCAAGGAATATTATTCAGCCTTATGAACAAGGGTGCCTCATCATCTCCAACATGGGTAGATGTTGAGAATAGTACACCAAGTGAAATAACCAGTCATATAGAGGTACATACTGCATGGTTCCATTTAAAGCATAGTTCTAAGGCCGTCAGGCATAAAACCAGAGTTACATTAGTGCTTGCTGGGTGCTATCTAAAAACAGAGTCTTGTTCTTCAATGGGTATGCTTTCAGCACTGATGATTAAGTTCTGTGGATCTAGTTTACACTGTTATATTTGTAACTAACAATAGTATGATGGATCTCTTACAGGGCAAGAGGATGGACTTCATATTGTATATGATTATTATAATAATAATTCTTTTAAAACAGCCCCTCAATGTGTGGGATGTCTTCTCTTTCCTCCTTTGAATTCCATCCACACAGTGTCAATACTGTTTACAGAACGAAAGAGGAAGTTTCTCCCTTAGTCGGGACGTGCCACCTCATCACGCTGACATTTATCCAATGTGCCTGTGGTTTTGGAAGAAGAGAGGCCTGAGCTGGCATGCTCTGTGCCACCATGTCATCTGTGCCACCATGTCACGTTCTGCCCTGACTTGGGACAGGCTTAGTTTCCACTAGCAAAGAAGCTCACCCATGTATCGCCCTAATAACGAGCATGCCAATGTTCAGAACTCCGAGTCAAATCAACCATCATTTTCTATCAGCAACACAAAACAGATAAAGCCTGTTCATTACTGCTAGTACTTAGCTGGCTTCGCGTTGAATTGTGATTGACTGTTGTCACTTCAGCCATCATAAAAGGCTTCCTCACTAGGAACTGCTTCCCTCTTTGCTTTTAATATTTCCATAGCTCTTGAAAAATGGTGTGATATCCCTGTTGACAAAGCTGAGACAGAAAAGGTTTACGTTTCTTTGTAAGAACACCCAGCTGATCAACGATAGACTCAGAAAGCAAACAAAGGCCTTTTCTTTCTTTCTTTTTTTTTTTTTTAACTTCAACCTTCATTTCCTTTCTCCTAGACCAGTGCTCTGAGTCTTCGTGGTGCATGGAAATCAGGAGGAGACCCCAGAGAGAGCACTGCTCCACACAGATTTTCTGACAATGAGTACCGACAATGAGTACCAAGAATATATACGGTGTTCTTCATATGTGTCTCTTCTGCAGGATAATGGGGAGACCTTCACCCTCCACATCCTCTCACAGTGTCCTGTCCATAGCGAACTGTGCGTGTTTCTGCTAAAGCTTGTCTCCATATGCTTTCCTGGTCCATTGGATATTTTACCCCTAAATTTTAAGGTTGGCAACTATTCAAAAGCAAGGGGTGTAGGGCATGGAAAGAAATTAAGACTCTTACTGACATGAGCCCCAGATCAAATTCCAGCGAAATTTCACGGTGAGAAAATGTAATTAAGCAGCATGGGCCACAGTTAAATTCTAGCCCTCTTGTCTCGATCCCTGCTTGTCTGCCTTTGCTGAGAGCGGCCTACTTAGAATTCTTCTTGAGCCTCAGTGTCCTCTCTGGTGGCTGCTCATTCACATGACTTATTTTTGCTAATCTCTCCCAGGACAGAGCACAGACACTACACTCTTGGGTAGGGAATCTGAGGTGCTTTGGGGAAGGGGAGAAATGTGTAAACAACTAGGTCGCCCCCCGAATGCTCCCCACTGTTCCTGTAGCTGTCACTGCCATACATTGCTCCCCAAACTTTTACCGGGAAGAAAAACTCAGCAGGTCAGTTGCCCCCCTTTGCATTATTCATGATTCTTCTATTACGGCCAAATATACAGAAGGAAATTTGAAAAGCAGACTACCTCTTTAAAATATTTTGTTCCATTAAGATTTTATTTATGGCTTTTAATATTGGATCCTGCCAATGTAGAAACATCACCTGATAAAACCGTGCTGTGAATTTGCATGCCCGTCCCATGTAATGAGTAGAATCTGCATTCTGGCCAAGTCCCAGGAAGCTTGTGTTTTGTTGCACTTAAGGAGCAAACAGCTCAGAAGGGCTTTCAGCATCTATGGAGCCATAAAATGACACGTTCCCATTGTTATTGGATCCAGATGTTAGTCACTGCTAACAGCCATCCAGAGTGACTAGGAGGTATGAGAAAGGTATGCTTAAAGTTCTGGATTATTGAATCATTCATTCATAAACTTTATTTGGAGTCTTCCCTTCTCTGTGTGTCTACATTTGCAGTGCTCTCAGTATTTATCCAATGTTTCCAGTCAAGTCCCTGAATCACAGTATAGTGTTCCCCAAGATAAGGAAATAAAGCTCTAGGAGTCTTCCCTGTTGCCCAACACACTGTGATGGCACAGGCCTCCCAGTGCTTTTGCCTCCCCTTTGATAAGCTTCAGCAAGCTGACATCATTAACTGCTGACTGTGCGGTCAGGAAAAATACTAGGGTGCATATTAGAACTGGGTTCTCCTGCCAATCAAGAAACTTTCAAAATACACCACTCCTTGGCCCATCTTCAGAAAGTCTGATTTCACTAGTCTATAGACCCGGTTCTCCCCAGCACGGCGGACTGTGGCTAGGCATAGGCTTGCTAGGTTAGAGTAGTCAGAGGATGGGATGAGGTAGAGGATGTGGCTCAAACCCACGGTGCTTTTCTTTCTTTCTTGTTCTTTCTTCTTTTTAAAATCAGCATTTCTGGTTATCTGCTTGAATACATCCTCACATATATTTCCTAGCAGCCCCAGACAGTTCCTCTAATGGACAGGGCTGTTAGCATAGGAGAACTTGCCCAGACTGGTTTACTAGTGACATCTTGTAGGATGTAGAGACCACAGAATGAGCAATTTCTGCTCCCCTGTGGAGTCCAGTAGAGTATTTTGAACTTGCATAATCTCAACATCAGACAAAGCATCCACAATTTTAATTGGATTTACAAGTAGAAAAAGAACTGACTTCACTCTCTTTGCACTTGTGAGTGCCATGGTCTTTCTGTGAGTGAAGGAATGCCCCAGGTTACAATTCTTTTAAAATGTTGCCCAAGCCTAGCAGAGCCTCAGTGAAAAGTTTTTGCACCAGATTAACCAATGCAATAATCCAAATCAGACCAAATCAAACCAAATTAGAAAAAGTCCAGTCTTAATGGATGCCAGCGTTCCCTGGTGGCCTTCCAGACCTTTAGAGAGGAGATGGGAAAGGAAGACCAAAAAACGTGTTTGTTCTTTGGGGGCAGTTTAAATACCCTGTGGGAGTTGTCTTGAGCATCTCTGGGGAGGGGGGTCACTGTTTGGCTGCCTTTCTTGGAGGTGGAGTCTGGACTAAAGCAACTCCCAGGGGAGGGGGCTAAAGATGGAACTTTCTTCCACCCAAACATTCCAGACTCTTTGGATATAGGGATGCCAGGTGCTGGGGTAATGCTTCCAATCAAACACTCAGTTTACCCAGAAAGCAGACACTAAAGTCTACACTAAAGATGCATTCAAATTACATGGAAAAGAAGCCTTGAACTTTCTTTACCATATGAAGACAGCAGAGGTCCCATGGGTCGACAGTATTTCTTCTCCTGTTAAAATTGCCTACTCTGCCCTGAACTTTGAAGGAGTGGTTGGTTTATGTGTAAAAAAGGGCCATTTGTACCTAAAAACAACATCTTTAATATAAGATTCACTCCCAGAGTATAGGAATGGTCAAGCTGAGAGAAAGACTGCCCAGGGGCAGGGGCATTGATTGTGGAAAGGCAGGTCCATTCCTGTCCCTCTCAGCATCCTTCCCGATGGAGCAAACAGCCTTAGTTGCTTAAGTTTTCATTTATAGTCTCTCTCCTTGCTGTCTCTTAAGAGGCTTCCAGGCAGAAGCTTTCAAGGCCTTACTATTGGACAAGACTTCACATAAGATGGTAGAGTGCTGGTTAGTGGCACAGTTGGGGCTAGTCACATCAATATACAGGCTTGGTACACATGCTTTAGGGCTGGATCAGTATAGCTTTCTGGATATCAGGAAGCATGATTAGAGCACATGGAGCAAGGTACATATATAGACATCCCTGTCTCCACCTACGCCACCTCTGCCTCATCACCAATCTACAATACATAAATATGTGTGTGGAGAGAGAGAGAGAGAGAGAGAGAGAGAGAGAGAGAGAGAGAGGAGGGAGAGGAGGGAGATCTCCTATCACTGGTTTCAAGTCACCTCCTATTGTTAGCATGATATATTTAAATCTCAAATTCATCTGTGATCACTCTTTTTCTGGATTGACAACCAGTGGAGAAAATGGCGATCGAGCAGCCTATTTAGGAAGGTTTTCCTTTTCCTGAAAATTCAGTATTTCTTCTCTGTGTTAATTCTAAAACTCATCAATGTTCTTTTGAAAACCCATTTTTATAACTCACTCTTCTAGTTGATGCCTAGAATTAGCCTAGTTACTAGCAGTGTGAACAGAGGTGGAGTGTCGCAAGGAAAGTTCTTAGTAACAGTGTAGACGGTTATGACATGTTACATGTTTGTGTGTGTGTGTGTGGATGTAGAGGCCAGAAGTTAATGTTGAATGTCTTCCTTGATCATTCTCTCTACCATATTGCTTGTTTTTCAGTAGCTTGTCCATTTGGCTAGAGTAGGTAGCCATCGGGCCCCAACGATCCTCCTGTCTCTGCCTCCCTGGCACTGGGTTTACAGTTTGCTTTTCAGTAGGTGCTGGGGATCAAACTCAAACCTTCATGCTTGCTTTTCAAGCACTTTATCAACCAAACAATCTCTCCAGCCCCTAGATTCATCCTGATAATTAAATATTGTCATCTATTTGAATCTCTCAGAAAACTTTCTACAATGACTTTCTAATTGTAATCAATCATGACCATGCCAAGATATTGACTTATATGGATGAATCAGAACTGGGTTCTACCTTCACACATAATGTTCCATGACTGGTAGAAAATAGTCTTTTAAGTTAAATCAAAATTGCTTAAAGAATAGTTGAAGCGCTCATTTATTTATTCTTTTATTTTAAAATGACAAGTCTGCCAAATGCCTACTTTTTTTTCTTTCCTGAAACCAGGTTTCTCTGTTGCTTTGGAGCCTGTCCTGGAACTAGTTCTTGTAGACCAGGCTGGCCCAAACTCACAGAGATCCACCTGTCTCTGCCTCCAGAGGGCCGGGATTAAAGGTGTGTGCCACTGTCGCCCAGCTCAAATGCCTACTTCTTTGGAGTTGACTTCAAAGAGGTTTGAAGGAATGCAGCTCCGGGTGGAAAGGTTGGTGAGGTCTCCTAAGGGAAGCGGTGCTGATCGTTCCGTCTGCTCTTGTATTTGAAGGGTCACTAAAGAGGTTAATTTTAGCAAAAACGACATTTTACGTTTCTTGTGATATTCTTTCTATGTGTTCAAAGTATTTCTTATTTCTAATGCTGAAGTCTTATTGGTCTTTTGTTGGGGTACTTTGCATTTAATCCATTCCATAAGTTAGCCACACATACAGCCTTTGCTTTATGGTCTATAGAACCACCTGTATAAGGTAGTCCCCCCACTGTAGTTGGCTGAGGCCATCAACCTGCTTAATCGAGTTTTCTTGTTCTTTCTATGGCTATTGTTTTTCTTTGTAGCGATTCAATTGCTCCACTATTTCCATAGCTACTGTTGAAGCCAGAGCATTACAGCCAGCTTTACTCTGTGGTTTGGCCTTCCCCCCTCTAAGGATCAGAGCTCTGTCTTCATAGGCTCCTGCTTTCCAAGTTCAGAATTAAGAGATTATCATGATTGCTAAAGACCATAGACGTTTCTATCACCACACAAATTGCTCTATTCTTGCCAAACGCATCACAACTGCACTGGTTGGTTTTGTCAGTTTGACAAAAACTAGAATCATCAAGGAAGAATGATCCTCAATTGACAAATGGCCTCTATTAGATTGCCCCGCGGATGCCCCGCGGAGCCGTTTTATAATTGGTACTTAGTATACTAGGGCCCAGCCTACTCTGGGCAGTGCTAATCCAAGGCAGGCAACCCTGAGCTGGGTAAGGAAAGTAGCTGAGGGAGCCAGAGAAACAAACCAGTAAGCAGCATTCCTCCATGGTGTCTGCCCTTACTTCTGCTTCAGCTCCTCCTCCGACTTCCCTTAATGGTGGATTGTGATCAGGATGGGTAAGCCAAATTATTTCCTTCCTCCTCGAGTTTGTTTTCGTCCGTGTTTTATTGCATCATCAGAAAGTAACCAGGACAGAAATTGGTACTAGAGAGTTAGATGCCGCGATGGCGGACCTGACCGCATCGTTTAAAGGGAAGAAGGTTGAGTATTATGGTTGAGGTTATGGAACTTCTGGCAGGAAAATCTGGTGAGTATTCAGAACTTCATGAGCGCTGCCTTTAGAAACTAGAAGACTGTAAGTGAGTGATAGATATCCAGCTATGTATACTTTCAGATTTTGATTTTGCTTTGATTTGACTGTAACTGTGCCTTGGTTTTTCCATTTTGGAATATGACCTATTTAATTTAATTTAGTAAGATCTATTTAATTAAATAATAAGATTATTTAATTTGTTTTGATTCTGTAGGAACCCACTGATAAGAAATTAAATGTTTTAAAGAGACACTGAACGTTTAAGTGACGGAATTTTTTAATGACTTGGACTTTTAAATTTGACTTGGGTTTATACTGTGATATTAACATGGGATCTTGGGGACAAACAAGAAAGAAAAGGTTATGTTTGAATAATGACATATTTGTGTCTCATGTTTACAAGAGTCAGTTGATATAAGAGGGCCAGGCCCACCGTGGGTAGTGCTATCCCAGTGCAAATAGGCCTGACCTGTATAAGAAAAGTGGATGAGCAAGCCAAGGGAAGAAACTCAGTAAGCAGCATTACTTAATGATTTTGCTTCAGTGCCTCCTTCCCGGCTCCTGCCATGAGTTCCCTCCATGATGGATAATGACCAGGAAGTTCCATGAGATATGGTGCTGGAGAAGTAGCTGAGACTTCTACATCTGGGTCACAGGCAGCAGGAGGATAGAGAGAGAGACATGGGTCTGACTTAGGTTTTTAAAAGCTCAAAGGCCACCCCCCTGTGACATACTTCCTCCAGCAAGGCTATACTTCCTAATCCTTTCAGATAATGTACTTCCTGATTACCAAGCCTAGGGGGACCACTCTCATTCAAACCAACACATCTATGAAATTATGAATATCAAAAGCTACAGAAGCAAACGTATTTCTCCCTCTCTGGTCAATAATGCTTTTCATTAGTTCAGTGTTCCTATATTCCTAAAAGTAAGTTCTTTCAGGTCTTCCTAATGCCATACATAAATAGCATGTTTATCAGTAGCTATTTTGTTTTCAGTTGACAGATAAAAAAATCATATTTATGAGGTATAAGATGATGTTTGATAGGAGTATACATTATATAATACTCAAATCATGTTAATTAGCATATCCATAATTCCCAATATTTATGAACTCTTTGCTTTGTGGTAAGAACATTTAATTCCTTGACTTACCATGGGATAGGTTCTGATGAACTATTCTTACCTTGAGAATATTGTAACTCAAAATACTCTGACAATTTTCTACATACTAAACAGCAGCCCCCTACAGGGTAAGAATTAGGTACTCATCATGTTCACATGCATGACTGAAAGCCACATTTGTGGCCAATGCCTGGTCATCACGTGGAAGAGAATCCTTCTTTGTATTGCTAGGCCAAGAAAATATCAAAATTGAAATCTGTAGTCCGATTCCTACTGATTTTTTTTTTTAGTTTTACACTACAATGAAGCCATTGTAAATTGTGGAGGCTTGTCAATTAACAGATCAATATTTCTAAAATCCATTCATCTGTTGATGGGTACTGAGGTAGACTCTATATTTTGGCAAATATGTTGCAAAGACTATAGGAATACAGACATATCTTCACATGTTGATTTCTTTATGTATGTATGTATACACACATATACAGAAATAGGACTGCTTGATCATACAGTAAGTCTGGATTTAATTTGTTAAAGAATTGCCACCATTCCCAAAATGTCTGTACTAATTTAAAATACAACCACAAGAGAATATTTAGTAGGCGCTTCTTGAACATCCTTTTCAAGATCCTCTTTTCACGTCCCTACTCTTCTGCTTCCTATAGCCTTTTATTTATGATGGGTCTGTTGTGCCATGGTGGAATATGGAACTAATTCAAGAACTGGAATGTTTGGTGCTTAATTATCCTGTTCAAAATTTTAATGAAGAGTAATGTAACCTTAATATTTGATATTTTGGGAAGTCCAAATATATAATTTGTTTTGTCTTATGATTATGGTGGCTTATTTTAGGCTGTATTTTGCAATTCTGGGCTATGAACTCAGGTTCTGTGCAGTTTGATATGCGAGAATCCTCTTCTGCCTGGTTGGAAATGTCACCTTTGAGAAGGCTTTGCATCACCTAGGCACCTCAGTCTAAAAATGTTTCCTTAAGCTAATTTCTTGTCTAGACTATTCTTGAGACACACAAATTATACGAATTCCAACACTAACATGAGAAGAGGCGCTCTCTCAATGGTCAGCAGACAAATCTCTCCACCGCAATCCCATTTCACAACACACTACTCATACACTCTATGATATTTTATGTTATCGCTGATGAATCATTTGTAAGACAGTGATCTCATAGAATTATATGACTCAATGGCATGTAGCAATCTTAGGCTGTGCTAGCTACATTGTGTGGTGTTGGCACAAGGACAAAGCTGCCAGTGAGGCATTTCTCAGAATGTATCTCCATTGTTCAGCAGTGCATACCCACAGTTCCTTCTTGATGCCTTCCACTGCTATCGAGAATTTCCCTTTCCTAAATGTACGGCCTTTGGAAGATACTGACTATATGTACATTGCCTCCTAATTCAATTCTTCTACATTACAAAAGTCTATGTCTTTATTTCCTGCATCAGTATGGTCTTTAAAACCTCAAATTCTGGGTGGAAAATTAGTAAACCACTACAAAGCCCCCACACTCGAGTTTTCAATTTCCTCTTCTTTTTCTGGCCCGAGAAACACCCTTGTGCCTGGTTGTGGGTGTTAATAGAATCCCCATGCATTCTGAAGGATTCTTATTTCACCTGTACCTGGTTATGGGCATTGGTAGAATCCCCATGCCATTGTGAAGGAGGCTTATTTTACCTGTGCCTGGTTGTGGGTGTTGGTAGAATTCCCAGGGATTCTAAAGGACGCTTATTTCACCTGAATCAGGGGCATTTTGCAACAAGAAGATTTCCAGAAGGCAGGAAAGGAACATTTGGTTTGCAATATTAGTAGGAATCCTTATTCAATGATAGGTTCCAAATACTAGAGAAAATGGTGGAAGACAGTTATGCCAGGTGGTTATTGAATAATGAATTATTAAAGCATAAAATGTAGGTCTGGGGTTGTTGGGTTTCATAGCCTTGGGTTTATTACCTGGCAAAAAGTAATATAAATAAATAAATGCAGAAAATAAAATCCATGCATTTTCAAAAGAAATTTTTGGAAATACTGTCAATACCAGGTAGCTTTGTTAATGGTGAGTTTTTTTAATTGAAAAAATTATTTTCAGGTAATATATCTGATCACAATTTGTCCTTCCCCAACTTCTTCCAGGTTCTCCCCACATTTCCACTCACCCAACTCCAGGCTTTTTATTTTTCTCTGTTTATAAAACAAGCAATCAGGAAAACAAGCAAGCAAACAAACAAAAAAAATCAAAACCATGAAAAAACCATGATGAAGAAAAAACCCACAAAAAACACTCATAAAAACAAAACCCATAAAAACCACAAAATCAGGAACCATAATAAGCAAGCAAAGTACCATTAAGATAAATGAAACAAAATAAAACACCCTAAACAAAACAATATGAGACAAAAAGTCAACAAAAATACTGTTGAGTTGATTTTGTGTTGGTTATCTTCTGCTGGATATGAGGCCTAGCCTTAAGCATGGCTGAGATTTTTAAAGCCCCACTGAAAGAAATAAAAAGGAAATGACCAATAGGCGGCTCATGCCTGGGAGAGGCTAATTTTTCTCCCTCCCAGCATCACTAGCTGCCTGTAGTTCTTTGTGCAGGGGTGTGACTCTGTGAAGTGTCTCCTCCACTTCAGCACGTCTATTGACAGTGCCCTTCTTCCTATCATGTTGATGCTGCCATTTCTAGGAGGGAGTGTTTCGCAGAAGACTTCTGGTTTTTTTGGCTCTTACAATTTTGCTCCCCCTCTTCTGAGACGTTCACTGGACCTTACATCTAGGAGCTGTGATGTAGATGGTCAGCTAAGAAACCACATACACACAATCACCAAGCCAGAACGAGCAGGCTGTATCTAAATATTTGTGCACATGTCTACATAATATGTATAATGCATGTAAGAAAAAGAATGGGAGTGGGGGGACATGTGGACCTTGAAAAGAGGGTACCTTGGAGGGGTTGAGGAAGGAAAGGGATAGGGAAAAGTAATGCAATTTTGTTTCAATAAAAATGTATTAAAATAAATAAATGAATGAATAAATACATAAAATGACACTTGGGGTGAGTTTCCTCCCATGGGTGTCAATATAATCTTTGAAAGAATCTGCTATAGTTATAAGGAAAATTGCTCATGTGTCCAATAAGTGGAAAAATTCGCTTTTGGATATCATTTCACTGTTTATTGCTCCAAAGCAATGAATCATGTTCTAACCGGGATTAAATTTCTTATCTTTTATTTGCTTATTTGTTTATGTGTTTGTGTGTGTATAGTACTACCTTCTCCATGACCTCACACTGCTTAGCAGTTTTCTCACAAGTCAAAATGCATGTCTGTGGGCAGTTTTTCGACATTATAAATAAACATGAGTGTCAATCTGTTCCATACACTTTTAGGAAAATTGTAATAAAACTTCTCCACCCTGTCCCTTGACCCCTTATTTAAGATTCCACTTAGACAGGATTGGCTCTCTGGCTCTTACTAGGCTCCTCACATATTCATGTCAGGACTTGCCCGAGGTTTCCTCAGTTTCTGAAGAGATTTAGCTCTGAGAAATTTGGCCACTGTCAGAATAATCCCAGCCACAGGTTAAAACGATCAACTAGGGGTCAATCAAAGGTCACTACTGGAAACCTACCTTATTCTTCCAAGCTTGCTGGATGAAAGGGGGGCAGGGAAACCTGTTGTTCCTAGAACCCTTGTCCAATCACCTGGTATTATAAACATCTTCCCAATTTTCCTTATGGAGATAAAGAGCACCCACATTTTATGTCAAGCAAAGTAAAAATGTTATTGCAAACGATTGCCAGATTAAGCGTATGTGCACTTTGTGCCTTTAAAAGTATTCAAAATACATTATTACATTTGAAGACAGTTCTGAAAAGTATTTCTTAGGCATTGTTGCTAAGAAAATTCTGTCCCTCTTTTTTTCATGCAAGAAGCAAGAGTACTGTGAAAGAATATATATATTTGCAAGTTCATTTCACCTAACCCATGAAGCATTAGGAAAGAACTCAGGGAAAATTTAAATATTTCATGACTTAGGCTACTTTTACATTGATAAGTGATGTCTTAGAAGCATCTTCATCTATAGATTGAATCTCCACATACAAGTAGATTTCTCATAACTGTAATCTAGGTTTTTCTAGGCGTACCTCATTTGAGTTTGAACAAAAGCATCTTTTAAAATATATGGTGAGAAGTGACCTATTTCTTGGTAGAGCTCTGTTAATTGTGACTCTGTGATGGATTTGTTGTCTTATAAATTGAATTAAAAATCATATAGATTCTTTGGTTATATGCTTGTTTTCCAAGATTTTGAGTTCTTTATGCCTTTAAGCCAATTCCTAAATCTTTCTGAAATTTGCCTCAGCTCAAATATGAGGATAATCATATCCAGATCTAAGAATGGTTCTAAGTATTAAGCCCAATCATGCTCCTGAACAAACTCATACAGTAATAAGTTCTTGGTGTTGGCAGTGCCTCTAGACACTCCAGGTCTGCCGCGGTCTCTGCTGATCTCTAGAAGGTAGTACACAGTCTGACTCACAGGGGATGCTCAATACAGAATCACTGAGTGAATAATAACTGTCTTTTCTGAGTATGAGCAAGCACGTGTCCTTCTCACTCCCTGCTGTGTATTTAGAATGTAACACACTGGCTGACTCACAGGGGATGCTCAATGCAGACTCACTGAGTGATTAACAAATGTTCTTTCTAAACATGATTCAGAGTCTCTTCCTAGCGTCATACTCCAAACCATGGAGTTTCTTTTGTTTCTCATTAATAAAATGTAAAGGTTGGAATAAATGATCTGTGAAGTTCCTTACAAATGTGACACTCTGTGATCCCAGAAATCCTTACTCTCGGGATCCCAAAAATATCATGTGACCTCACTGCACCTACGTGTCATCTCCATGACAGAACAATCCAGTTCTCAGAAAATATTGAATGATCAGTCTATAATATGCGAAGTAGAGATTATCTTGACTCCGTCATCCACTCAGTTTGAGAAAAAGTAAAAGATTTGTTAATGAATAGTTACCAGAAGGACTGTCCAAATTCATTTGTGTAGGCGATCTACTGAGTGATTCTCGTGCCAATTACTAAACCCTGTAGAAGAGGAAAATTTCTCATCTGTGAATCATGATTCTAAGAAAATCTCCAAGGGCTGGTGTAAATACTTTCAAAAACACCAGTGCTTATTATTTCATGAGAACTTTGGCGATGATAAGGCATTGTTTATAGTTACAGCAACCTATAGGAAAATTAAACCCACACTCCCTCCTCTGTCTAGGGCTACTTTGGCTGGGAACCTTGTCTTTTTAAATCATGATTCCAAAATAACGACTCAGAGTTCAAGGCCTCCATTGCTGTTGGAGGATAAGGAGCGAGGGGCAGGTGCCAAAGCTTCTGCGGAAGGGTAGACTTTTGGAGACTCCGGTTTAGATTTGTCTGTTTCACCTGAGTGTGATTTGGCTGGCAAACGACCTCCACCTGTAACCCCAAGTCTCCAAATATTTACAGATGGCTTGGTGAGGCTCTGCTGACTTGACTGTTGGGAGCAACTAGCTGAGGGGATACCAGAGGCATTCCTGTCATTTGATTATGTGAATTGGGTTTGCAGACAGTAACGTGATTCCTCTGAGAACTTAAGAAAGCCCATGATGCTATTAAAATAGGAATGGGTGGACTGTCTAGGGAAATCCAGAGACTGTAATTCAATTACAAAGGCGTTCACAGGGCCAACTGGTACTCAGAAATGCAAAATCAAGTGGAGTCCAAACATAGCCCAAATGTGAACTGATTACATTGATCAGATTTTAAAATCTGTTTTTTATTTTTTGAAATTAAAACATAATTACATCAGTTTCTCCCTTCTCTTTCCTCCCTACAACCCCTCCCATGCACACCTTTCCCCTACTTTCTCTCAAGTTCATGGACTCTTTTTCTTTAATTTGTTCTTACAAATGTTAAGTTTAATTCTACTATTATCTAGAACTTGATGATAGCATGAGGGAAAGGACTGTGAACTATTTGTTGGTTCAAGTGGTTCTCACTGTTCATCACTTCTTTGGGCAGCATTAAATAGAAATTTAATTTGATCCATGAAAAAAATTATCAAAAAGTTAGGCCTTCAGATTCCTCCCATAAGCCAGTTTCCACCTGCCCCAAGTTCTCTAGTTCATGGGACTAGGGGTTCTGTCATCCGCCAACTGAGCTCTTTCTCCGTGTCCCTCATCTTCCCAGAGCCACTCATTTACATCACACCTTGCTATCTGACTATCACTAAGATAAGGTTAGGGTCAGCAATTCTTATCCAGCTATCTGAGGGCCCTCTCCACTACTTGAATAGAAATTGTGAGCTGGAGACGGGAAGTTGTTTTCATGCTGGAAACCCTGGGTCTTAGAGTGCCTCTGATCAAAGGCTGTTTAGCTCCTCCTGTGGAGAGTTCAGGGCCTATTGCTCTAGGCTTTAGGATCCAGACTCAAGACTCAAGCAAATCAGGTTGGAGTCTTCTTGTTCTGGCCTTTGAAACCCAGTGGTACCCAGAACTTGGCAGCTATTGTAATCCTCAGCTCACAGCAGCAGTGGTTGATGGCAGCAGGCAGCAAGTGGTAGCTCCTACTGCTATAGCTTTCATGGCCTTCCAGTGTGAGAACCTTCAACAGAGCAACAAGTGTTACAGCTCCCAGGCCCAGCGACTTTAGAATCCTTAGCCCCTTATAACATCTAATACGATAACGCTTCATACACTGCTATAGCTGTTATAAAGGGTTGACATTTAAGACTTGGTAGCTCTCTGGACCTCTTCTAGTGAACAGGGTCCACAGTTTCTCCTCTTCAGCTCTTCACAGCATTCATTGTCTTTGTTGTCTCTCCTTCTAGCCCCAGTAGCTCACTGCAGCTTTCCAGGTATCCTCTCATTGTTTCTCTTGTCACCGATGCTGCTACTTCTGCTTCATCGCCATGGTTGCACTGCCGTTTCCATCTGTGTTATCTATCAGTTTAAGCTGAGCTAGTGAGGAAAGTAAAAAGTAGACAAGAAAAGACCACTCAAGAGGAGGTCATCTCTCAGCTGGCTTACAAAGGAGTCAAACCTCTTTTTTATACAGCCAGGAAGAGGATGCAAAAAGGTTACCTGCACCAATTATGGCAGGCTTCCATGGAAATGAAGTACCATGCTTGTACCAATCCCAGGCCTTTTCCTGGAAGCAGCCCTGGGTGAAAATGTCTGCAGAGTAAGAGAGTCACTTTTTAATACAGTGATACTTGTAATGACAAAAATCAAGTGTGTGTTGTTTGAAATGGTCATGTCTGAGACAGTGTCTTTTAGGAGCTGGATCAGTGTTTCAGTAGCAGGCAGCTATGGTTGCCATGTAGCTTCTTCAAAGCTTCTGTAGCATGTCCAAGTTAGCCAATGCTGGCACAAGTAGTCTACCTAGCTGATACTTCTATCAGGACAGCAAGGGCACCAAGAGCTAAGAGCTGTCCAGGAGGTAAGTAGTCCAAACCCCTAGCACCTTACTTCATTAAAAGAAAAAATAAGCATTCAATGGCATACTTATAAAAAAGGTTTTTTGCTGACTTAGCAGTGATTTAAAAGTATTTTATAGGGCTGTGATGGTTTAATTTTGATTGCCAACCTAATTGGATCAAAAACATCAGATGATACATAAAGCCCATCCCTAGAGATGTGTGTGATAATATTGCCAGAGGTAATTGGATCATGAGGACTCTTACCTAATGAGTGATTAGACCCCTGAAGGAATCATATCCTCACATTAGTAAAAAGATGTTATAAAGGAGAAGGGGGCCCTTTGTTTGTCCCGGCCGCCCGGCTAGCTTACACCCGAAATAATCACACAGAAACTGTATTCATTAAAACACTGCTTGGCCCATTAGCTCTAGTTTCTTATTGGCTAATTCTTTTTTTTTTAATATTCTTTTATTTTTCATTCAAAAAATTTACACTTCCTCCCCTTCTCCCAGTCCCCTCCCACTCCCCCACTAACCCTCCTCCTTCCCCCTGCTTCCTTAAGAGGGGGCAGGGTACCCTGCCCTGTGGGAAGCCCAAGGCCCTCCCCCCTCCATCCCAGCCTAGGAAGGTGTGCATACATATAGACTAGATTCCCAAAAAGCTAATACATGCAGAAGAGATAGGTCCCAGTGCCATTATCATTGGCTTCTCAGTCAGCCCCCATTGACAGCCACATTCAGAGATTCCGGTTTGATCATATGTTCATTCAGTCCTAGTCCAGCTGGATTTGGTGAGCTCCCATTAGATCAGGCACACTGTCTCGGTTGGTGGACCAGCCTCTCCTGGTCCCGATTTCCTTGCTCATCTTCTCCCACCTTCTGCTCTTTGACTGGACCTTGGGAGCTCAGTCCATTGCTCTGATGTGAATGTGGGTCTCTGTCTCTATCTCCATCCATCAGACGAAATTTCTATGGTGATGATCAAGATATTCATCAGTGTGACTATGGGACAAGGCTAGATCAGGCACCTTCTCCTCTGCTGCCCAAGTACCTAGCTGGGGACATCCCCGTGGACACCTGGGATCCCCTCTAGAGTCAAGACTCTTGCCAATCCTAAAATGACTCCCTTAATGTAGATATCTTATTCCCTAATTCTTCTAATTATTCCCTAATTCTTACATCTTAATTTAACCCATTTCTATTAATCTGTGTATTGCCACGTGCCAGTGGCTTACCAGGAAAGATTCAGCATGTCCAACTCTGGTGACTCCATGGCTGCTCTCCCCTGACTCTGGTTTCTTCCTCCCAGAATTCAGTTTTGCCTTTTCTGCCTACCTAAGTTCTGCCCTAACAGGCCCAAAGCAGTTTCTTTATTCATTAACCAATGAAAGAAACACACAAACAGAAGAACCTCCTACACTAGAAGGAGGTGGTAAAGGGTAAGAGGTGGAGCCTCGCTGAAATAAATATATTACTGGGTGAGTATCTTGGGGCTGTATCTTATCCTGGCACCTTGGTTATACCCTTTTCTCTGCTTACCAACTGCTGTGAAGCAAGAAGCTTCCTGTGTCACATGCTCACACTGCCATGTTCTAACCAAACACCTAAATCCAAGTCACCATTGACTAAACATTATGAAACCATAAACTACAATAAATTATTCTTCCCTAAGTCATTTATGTAAGGCACTTTGGTCACAAAAAGGATAAAATCACTAATTACAAGTGTTTTAATGATGGTTAGCTACTGCCCTGTTGGGCCAGGCTCCCTGCAATCTACAGCTATAGTAAGAGCAGCTAGCACTGTGGCCTTGACTCGGAACCCAGCTTTCTTCACTTGAAAGTCAGACCTTTCGTATTCTGCAGTTTCTCCTTTGTTCTTACCCTCCCCATAAGTACACTGAGGAACTCAAAATTACTCAACTAGTTGATGCTGAGGTCTAATGCTCTTACTCCCCCACCTTCCAGGACACATCTTGTGGATTTTGTTTTATGCTTAAAAAGAAAACAAAAATGAAACGTTGTGAAATTGAAGAATTCCTAAGAATTATGCTTCCAGCTGCTAAAACCAGGACACTTCATGCTTTCTTGGACCCCTGGGACATGTAGCGTAGGCCTGGGTGCGCTTCAATACATAGCCCCTTTTCTATGTGCTGTGATAGACTGAGGGTTCTAAGACTGCACATTTTCAAGAGGATTCTTTCTCAGCCTGTCTGATAGACCAATACTGAGAATCCTAGGGTAGGGGAAGGGAGGAGAGTTCCTAAGTGAAATCTTATGAAGACTAGTTCAAAATGTTAGACCACTGGCACTTAACTAAGGACAATTTATACCACCTTCTCCCTTCCTATTCCATCAGGGGATATCTTGTTAATGTCTGGATGTACTTGGTTGTCATAATTAGAAGTGAAGGACCTTGCTTCTGGCATCTTCTAGCTATAGATCAGACTATCTTCTGCCTACCCTGTATAGGTCATTTCTGGTGTAGGAGCTCCTTCTTTCTATGTGTTGCTTTCATTGGTTGAATAAAGAAACTGCTTTGGCCTTTTGATAGGGCAGAACCTAGATAGGCGGGGAGGACAGAACTGAATTCTGGGAGGAAGAAGGCAGTGTGAGAGACAGAGAGATGCCATGAAGCTTCTACCTGAGACTGACGCTGGTTAGAATCTTTCCTGGTAAGCCACGACTTTGTGGTGTTACACAGATTGGTAGAAATGGGTTAGATCAGGATGTGAGAGTTGGCCAAGAAGAGGCTAGATATAATGGGCCAGGCAGTAATTTAATTAATACAATTTCTGTGTGGTTATTTCAGGGGTTAAGCTAGCCAGGCGGCAGGATTCAGCCCGCTCACCTCTTACTACACATTTCCCTTACAAATAGGGTTTAAGAACAGGGAAATTCTATTGACAGCTTTTGGTTTAAAATATTTTGTTGAAATGTCCTTATATAGCTGGAAAATAGTAGTGCATGCTTTTAGTCCCAGCACTTGGAATTAATCCCAGCAGGCAGATCTCTGTGAGTTCCAGGACAGCCTGTTTTACAAAGCAAGTTCCAGAATAGCCAGGACAATACAGAGAAATATTGTATCAAAAACCAAACAAACAAAAACAAAAAACTAAAAAAGAAAGAAAGGAAGAAAGAAAGAAGGAAAGAAAGAAATGTCTTTATGCAAACCATCTCCTTTTCAGATAATCTAAGTAGCTGTATGAATTTCTGGCAGAGACAACTGAGTCCCAGAAGGCTAGTGAGCACCTCTACCATGGAGTCACACTTTGAGATGTTTAAAATTTAGGAATATTATTGCCAAGTCCTATCATCCTTAGAACATAGACTAGCAGGGAAGAGAAAATGGAAGAATGGATTGCCTTTGCTGGGGGAGAGTTTGTATCCATGCAACGGACTTTTACTGCTTGAACGAGCCTACACATTCAGTATGGGCAAGTTGCAATGAAAGGTCATACGGTCTCACATGACATTTGAGTATCCATGAAGAGCAGTGATCGGGAGGCTGCTGAGTGTGCACTAGGTACTACAAAGAGACACCCAGAGACTGCCTTTACATAGCAGCCATAGTGAAACACAGGAAAAAAAAGAATAATATTCCAATCCTGAATGTAGTCTTATTTATTCACTCCCACGAAACAGCCATGAGTAAAGTGAGTTGGGTGTTTTTCTGGAACTCTTTATAAACATGAAAGATGTCTCTTGATCATGATCTTGAGAAAAGACAAGGGAAGAGTTCACATAACCTGATTTCTTAGCAGAGGTTTGGCAAGATTGCCAAGAGTCTAAAATAACAAAGTTAACACCAAAAATTCACTTTATTGTGTTTTGATTACACAGAAAATGCCGACTTCTAAATAACAATAGTTCTTCCTAACAACCTATGTGACACTTTTATTAGCTTATGGAAGTGGGAGTTTGGTTAAACAGGAATTCATGGGAATATTGAGGCAAAAGAAAAAACAAAACAAACATCCAGGGCTGGGATAACTATGATTTAGAAAACTCATGATCAGGTTGGATTCTGCAAACTACTTCTCACATTGCTGATTTCTAGAAAATTGTCAAGAACAACCTAACGGGTGAGAGAAACTTTCCTTTACCATGAAAAATGTCAAAGTTGGCTTGCCTTACCTGTCAGCTCACAGCAAGTTCAACACATGCCTGGCCAAGGCCATGGAAGTGGTAGAATAAGCAGACTCTGTTGAGCACAATCCTTGCTCTTCAGATAAAGAAGCCCAGATGGAAATGCAGTAACTAGACACAAAATGGGATTCTGGTCCATGGGACACATCTCTGAGTCTTTATTTTGAAAGTGAGCAAGAGGTGGTGGTGGTGGTGGTGGTGGTGGTAGTAGTAGTGGTTGTGGTGAGGTGGTGGGGGCGGTGGGGGGGGTGAAGGTGGTGGTGGTGGTAGTGGTTGTGGCAAGGTGGTGGTGCAGGTACTGGTGGTGGTGGAGGTGGTGGGGGTGGAGGTGCTGGTGAAGGGAATGTATTTCAACTGTGTGAGTCACCAGCCACAGGCCAGCCTCTAAAATTTGAGGATGTGGTCCAAGGGTGTAGAAGCACAGTCATGCAGGGTTTTCAGGTTTGCTTCAGGTCTAGCAAGGATGATAAGGGGTCTGCTGTAAGTTAACAGGCCCCAGGATAGTCACTGGAAGGTTTGGTTTTCTTTCTGACTTTAAAGATACTTATTTTTTTTTTTTTGCAAAAGCAACATAATGCCTGGGTTTAACAAAATAGTAATAATTTTAAGATGAAGGAATAGGAATGACAATTTAAAAACCATCTTGAAATGAATGTTGGCTATTTCAAGTATGGAGAGCTATCCAATGGGTAAGAAGAACTTGAGTTCTGGCCAAGGGCCTCTAACCCTCAGGAAGAAGGTGCTTGGTGGTAGGGACAGGGGAGCTACAGCAACAGAAAGACATGATCAGCAAGAATGGAGAATGTCGGGCTGGAGAGATGACTCAGAGGTTAAGAGAACTGACTGTTCTTCCAGAGGTCCTGAGTTCAATTCCCAGCAACCACATGGTGGCTCACAGCTATCTATAATGAGATCTGGTGCTCTCTTCTGGCCTGCAGGCAGACATGGAAGGAATGTTGTATACATAATAAATAAATAAAAAAAAAAAAGAATGGAGAATGTCACTGCCTATGATTACAAAGCTCACCAGTTACGTGGCCGAAGCAAGCAGGTTCCGGTCTTCATGCTGATTTCCATCATCTAACGTCACTCACACTGAGTCACTTCTGACACGCCTCACCTCTCAGGTACCTGTTAACCTGGTGACCCCCAGGAAGGAAATGTTCTGGGGAGCGAGCGCTATGCCTCTCCCACTTCCCCCAGGAACCTTCTGGACAGCAACACAAACAAGTTTGGCAAAGAAAATCTGTTGACAAAAGTCTCTCACAGGCTAAGTGTGAGGGTCATGTTAAGATTATTCTGTAGAAAGCCCTAATAAACTAGTAAAGATGTATTGTCGACATGTATTCAGATAGTGAGGAAAATTAATTAAAATTGACCAAGGCCTATGGAATCAATTTATAGTAAGACTTTTTCTGGCAGGGGATTTGACCTGAGTAGACTTCCTCCTTATTTTGGATAGTTAGTGTCATATATTTTCCTTAAAAGCCCAAAGATTTAGTGTATTACAGACTTCTTGAATAGCAACCCTCTACTAAGCCCTAAAGTGAGTTCAAAATGACTTTTACTGGTTTTAATTCCTTTCAAATATAAATGTCCTCTTTCCTAAATAAATCAAATGAGGGAATTTCATTTGCTTCTTCTGCTCCCCTCAGTGAAGACCACTGCCCTTTGCAGGGACTGCTACCACGTCCTCACAAAGCAGAGCAAATTCTACAGGCTTCATATGAACAGGCCGTATTTCCTTGATGCTTATCAGGGGGACAAATCTCAACAAAAAAAGAAATTTAGTTCTAAACGACTCAGAAATAATAATAACAGTAATAATAATAATAATAATAAAATATCTACTGGAGGCTAAAACAATTTCAGATCCTGCTCAGTTCATCAGAGAGAAACTTGTTCCCTTGACCAGACAAACTAACTTTTTTCAGGTTCTCTCCTGGTCCTATTTATGTGGAACCCTGGGGTTCAGCCCATGTTTATGGGGATCCCTTTACTTCTCTTGATTTTAGTTTGCTTGAACTGAAAGGAGCTGATATCCTCTCTAGGAATCTTCCCCACCCTAAATATACCCAAGGATTTAAGATTTCGCCATTCCTTTAGTAGCCAAAAGTGCTAGTGAAGTTGTGCCTCTCATGAAAGCTTCCCAGGGACCCTGGACACTGGGGGCTGGGAGCTATCCTGATCCCCATGCGAAGCCCGAAAGAGCCACTTTCCTGCTCCATTATTCCTGCTTACTGTGTCCATGAAATACAAAGAGAGGGATGAGAAGAACAGGATGCTCAAGTTTGGAGAGGGACGGAGAGGGAGAGCAATGAAAGATATATCTTGATGGAGGGAGCCATTGTGGGGTTGGGGAGACACCTGGTGCTAGGGACATTCCCAGGAATTCACAAGGATGACCCCGGGCAAGACTCCTAGCAATAGTGGAGAGGGGGCCTGAACTGGCTTCCCCTGTAATCAGACTGGTGACTACCCTAACTGTCATCATAGAACCGTCATCCCGTAACTGATGGAAGCTGATGCAGAGATCCACAGCTAAGCACTGGGATGAGCTCCCAGAAGTCCAGTCACAGAGAGGGAGGAGCGAAAATATGAGCAACTGGGGTCAAGATCATGATGGGGAAAACCACAGAAATGGCTGACCCAAGCTTGTGGGAGCTCATGAACTCTGGACCAACAGCGGGGAAGCCTGTATAGAACCAAACAAGGCTCTTTGCCTGTGGGTGACAGTTGTGTGGCTTGGTATGTTTCTGGGACCCCTGGCAGTGGGACCAGGAGCTATCCCTGGTGTATAAGCTGGCTTTTTGGAGCCCATTCCGGAAGTATGGTGGGATGCCATGCTCAGCCTTGATGCCGGGGGAAAGGGCTTGGCGCTGCCTCAACTTAATGTCCCAGGCTTTGTTGACTCCCCGTGGGAGACCTTGCCCTTTCTGAGGAATGGATGGAGGGTAGAGTTGGGGGAGTTGGGGAGAGTGGGAGAAGGAGAGGGAGGGGGAACTGTGCTTGGTGTGTAAAATGAATAGAAAATTTAAAATAAAAATAGAGGAAGGCTGTAGACATGGCTCGGGGGCATAGCACTTATCTGGCAATGAAAAGGTCTTGTTTGACCCCAATCACCAGAACGGTTGTTGAGAACAGAAGGAGGGGAGGGGAGAACTGGAGTCAAGTCATTTTTAAGAAGGCTAGGAGGCTAATACCAGCTCTGACAAAGAATGCCTGCAGTTTGCTTCCCATAAGCCTCAGGCTGAATGACTTAGACAAGGACAGAAAGATGAAGCCCAAAGCATGAAACAATGAGTAAGCAGCAGTTTGATGCTGGGTGTACAACAGGAGACATCCTGTTAGTTAGCCCAGCTCTAGGAAGAAACTATACGCAGAACAGGAACCAAACTGAACTGCATGCTGAGAAGCAGCCTTATCAAGTTAATTTTCTTTCATCTAGCAGAAAAAAATGGATTAGGCAGCCTCTCCATTTTCTCTGAATGTCATCTCCTGGCAGAAGTCAATCACCATCTCCACATTGATATTCCCATAACTACAGCTGGGTTAGTTAAATACAGTCTCCCAGATACAAACTGCTTGCGATGTAATATAGTAGCGTTGCCAACTGAAAGGCCAGGCTGTGTGCTATTCTCTCTAGACTGCACTGTCACACCAGCTTGTAAACCTTAAACAAACATAACTAAAAGTGTCAGGGCTTAAGGCTGGTGGGTCCTAGCCAATGCTCCTCAATAGCTCTCCTGGGCATCTGAGTATGGAGAGGAGGTCCTGGCTCTACAGATCTCTCTGTTAGCATCACACTGGCCTCACTTCTCAGTTTGCATCCACAAGGTAGTCTTAGCCAAGAACCCTTCTGGTATTGTCCACACGTTCAACACTGGGACTCTGTTGCTTTCTTCTTCTTTAGTTGCGCAAGCACATTTCTGATATTCCACTCACTAAGTTATCATTACTATTATTTTACCATATTTACCTCATAGTTAAAGAACACTGCCAGACCATCCATCCCCCTTCAGATTCCTGCCAGAGCATATTGAGAAGTCTCATCTCTTAAGAGTCCTCAAATGGAGGGGACAGTGAGGAACAACAATCACTTTCTGATGTGTTGGCTGACAGGAAAGTTCAAGATGAACACTGGCTCGAAGGACAAGCATTCTTACCTTGTTATATCAGAGTTTAACGCTGAACAAATTCTGTGGAAACATATGTGTTTTAAGCCTGACGTTTATTGAAAGCCATTCTTCTCCAGGCAATCATCAAGGATGGTAGCAACAGTTATTACTTAGAAAAGCCCTTGCTTGGTCTTCTTAAAAAATACAAGTAAATTTGGTACAGTTGATTCTGTTTTCCATACCCATGCCCACCCCCACCCCCAGAGGGAAGTGTGGACTTTCTTAACTATTATAATCTGTGGGAAGACACAGAGAAAGATTCTCTACTGTGTGATGTTGTTTCTCCCCATGGCCAAAGAGGAAAGAGGAAATGTCTAGGTGACAGTGGTGGGGGCCTGTGACCCTCCTCCTAAAACAGCCTGTCATGCCATTTCCAAAAAGAAATCAGCAGGAAGAGAGGTGACCTCAGAATGCCCAAGATAGATAGAATAGGGTATACTTATATGCAGCATGTGTTCCCCAGTCCTGGGAGTCCCAGAGAAGGAAAAGGGGCTTCTGTGGTGATAAGGCCATATGCCTTAAGAAATAGCCCCCCCGAAGACAACACAGAAGTCCAGTGTCCTTGCAGGTGCAATTGGAGTCCTTGAGGGAAGGAAGGGAGATGATGACCTCTGCTGGGGTCATGTAGGGGTCGTCCAGTCGGCATTCTTAGGGGCCTTGCACGTGTGCACATCCAGGGCCTCCAGGCAGTCCTGACAGCGCACAGCACAGCACCAGTGGAATTTACACTCACATTTGGTCATCCGGGTGACGTGGGACGTGTCATAGCCTCTCCCACAACACATGACTTCACAGCTGTCCATGCCTCGGGAAGTCAAGTTGCACACGCGGCCTGCTGTACCCAGAGAGCCTGAAAGACAAGCCAGAGAGACACCACTGACAATGTTTGGGCAGAATAGTCTGGAGAGTCACGAGGTCCATCTTTAAGAACAGAGCCTAGTCCAACCTCCTCATAGCTTGCTGAACCTATGTCCTATGGGGCCCTCTGTTGTCCCTCTAAGCAACTGAGAGGTGTCCAGAGGGCAGAAGCTAGAAAGGGTGGACCTTTGGATTTTCTCTTTTCTTTTGGCAACCTGAAGCTGGAGTTCCTCCTTTCCATTGGATTGACTTTCCATATTACCCTTACCCAGGCTTAGAATGAAGGGCCATTGGGAGACAGGGCTAGAAGAGAAAGAAACATGGATTTATTTCAGTTCTTGCTCTTCTACCTTCAAATCACAAAAAGGAAGCTGTGGCTAAGGCCAGCTTTCTCCAAGTGAGGGGGTATTGAACCTTGGAAAGGAGAGGAGTCAGTTTCCCGAGACTTGCTTACACGGGCTTAGTAGGCCTGAGCTGTAGTTGGTTGGGAGAGTAGGGCTCATTTGTATTACTGAGGAGGGAGGGCACAGCCTGGCCTTGTTCATCACTCTCTTCTTCCCTCTTATGGTTTAGCAGACCACCTGAGCTCTGTGAAGTACCTGTGTGAGGCCTAAGTCCCATCCTTCAAAGAAATGTGGCACTGTATTAAAGCCATCTTAGTTAAACATTGTCACATTTGCTAAATGACACTCTATATTTATGTATGTTTCTTCACAAGGAATTTCAAAGACAGAGTTGGCTGTGGTGTCTCACTCCTGCCAGGCCAGCAATCGCTGCAAAGTTCATGGCTAACCTGGTCTATATATTAAGTTCCAGGGCAGACCAGGACATAGTAATACCCTATCTCAAACAAAGAAACAAGAATTTCAGATATACAAAGCCTTTTAATTCACTCTGGGGAAACAGACAGAACTCTTTTGCAACTTTATCCTTCCTATCTTTTCTTTACTCTTGGTTTATAATCAAGAGTAGTGGACAATTTTGGGGTTTTCTCAGCTTGCAGTGACCCTTTCTATATCAGTCTTTCCTACCAAGATAAGCCATTGGAAGCCATGTTGTATAATAGCACCATCCTCACTGGACCACAGGTAGGCACCTGACTCATTCTGGGCCAATAAGGTAGAGTTCCCAGGGGATGGTTATCATGCATAAACTCAGTGTCTCTGGCCCAGGGCCACAGAAAGACATGGATAAAGCAAATGTACAGTGACAGTGTACATTTCCAGGCCAGACCAGGAAGAGGAGTCCTACTCAAGCTGGACTATTGCTTGACTCTACTTCCATCTCTTCTGGGGGCCTAGCGACACATCAACCTTGGAGGTTCTTGAGACATGGCAATTACTCTTGTGATATGGTTTGAACACAGCATCTGATGTATAGGCAAGCACTCTGCCAGTGAGCTACAGTCCCAGCCTAAATCTCTTTGTCCTTCTACTGATTCCTCTTTTAGCTTAACTGCTCCTGTTTCTATTACAATCAACAATGATAAATAACTGCCAAACCTACAGAAGAAAAGTAAATGCAGGGGAAAAAGAAAGATAATGATTTAGCTATTTTTTTAACTCACACCTCATGACTCTGTTTATCACTCTCTGCTCTGTATGAAAATTATCTCCGAGAGTGTCATGCTGCCCTGCCTCTGCGGAATGACCAGGGAAACAGCAGGGTTCAAGCTGGGTGTGAGGTCAAGAAAAGGAGAGGGTGGACCAGACTTGCTGTGCAAGATCAGCTGCCTAGAGCAGGAAGACAGACAGAGGAGTTTCCTGAGGACAGGAAGGATGACAGAGGGCCGGGCTGGGGTGCAGGGTGGGTCAGCCAGGGATGGCCCTGAGCCTACATCATGCTGAAGAAGCACAGGGTTAGAAGAGGCAACAGCTGGGCCTGGATTCAGGACGACCATCAGAAAAATCTCCTCAAAAATCACTGATTGTGCAAAAAGGACTGACTGCCAAGAGCTGCCTTTGAACATGACACCCGTTGTTTCATTTGATAAACATTTAGTTGACATAAACATGTATAAGATGCTGTGTTGACTGATCGGGGTTTGGGAGGCAGGGAAGACATAAAATAAATAGACCCAGCTCCTGTTCCTACCACACTTGTAAAGTAGCGGAGAGATAAATGTGTGGAGAGGTACTGCCTCAATCTCCACATCATTACTTCATCTGTTAATGACCGCTGGAAACCACAGTAGAAATCCACACAGAGTATCATGGTGGACAAAGCTCTGACTCTAAAGCCAAGGTCATTAGGGTGTGGGCAATTAGGGGTTTGCTTGTAGCATCACCATGTGTCAACAGTACAGTTGTAGCAAGCTTCTTTTTCAAAACTCTGTAGTAAAGTTGGCACAAAACCAGCCTCTTCTTCATAGGGCTTCAGTGAGGATGGACTAAAATTATACACAAAAGTATCTTTCAGAATAAGTGCTCAACACATGTTAAACATCCTTTCATTTATTTAGCAAGTGTTGACTGAGACCTCTGGCGTTATCAGAGAACAAAGTGAAGATGCTGTCCTGGAACCCTTCTCTTATTGTCCTAATGAGATTTCTCATATGAATATTCATAGTAGGAAACGGGACCAGGGAAAGAGGCCTCCAAGAAGGTGGCATTGGAGAGAGAATGTAAAGAATGAGTTGACGTTTAGGGAAAGAATGTGGCAAAAGGCATTTCTAGCACAAGAAGCTTCTAGTGAAAACACTCCAGAGAGATTTATGGGAGGGCAGATTCGCCATGACTGAAGAACAGGGCGTGTTTTCTGCAGAAAGCATAGAAAAGAAGACGACAGCAACAGGTGAAGGAGCCCTTTGCCTTGGTAGAGCTTTGATTTTATTCTATGGTGGGCGTGAAATAGTGTAGATTTTAATTTAGGACAAACATACCCGAGTCTGTTAGAATGACTGGGAGTAAGAAGGCCAAATGGGAGTCCTCAGAAGAGTCCAGACAAGAGGCCACGAGAGGAGACAACAGGGCAAAGCATGAGGGCCTCAGAGGGCGAGCCACTAGAATTTGGCAATCTCTTGAAGTAAGGGGGTCTGAGGCGGAGGGGTCAAGAAGAAAGTGACCAAAACATGTTCGTTTGGCGCCACAGTGAGAAGGGAAACATACGATTGGCTGATGCAATGGGCTGGGGGTGTGAGTGAAAGACAACCCAAGCCATCAAGGAGCATGCTGGTTAAGTTACTTAAAAGACAGCTGCGAGGACGGAGACGGATGAAGCTAGAACCTCAAGGTCATTCCAGGCCGAAGTGTTTGGGTGAATCATTGCACATCAACTGAAAACTGACACAGGCTTTCACTTCGGGCTAGTTTTCATTTAGACAAAGTATAGAATCGGGATAAACTAGCCATGAATATTTGAAGTTGGGGTAGTGGTTTTTCTCCGAGGTCGGGCCAAAGAGGGAGCTTTTAGCGTACTGGGCCTCTTTCAGCTCTTGATCTGGACACAAAGTATATGGCTGTGTTTAATTGAGAAAACTCACTGTGTTATGATTATAGTGGATGCAGCTTGTGTTAATTGAACTTTGCCACATGTGTCGTGTATCTTAGTAAGAAGAATATGGTGAAGGGAAAAACGAAGAGGAGGAGGCTACGTGGGCCAAGAGCTCTATGTGCGGAGCAGGAGGGCATTCCACATAGCTGGGGTTTGTATTCAAAGGGGAGAGCAAAAGAACGAGGCTGAAGATGTGAGTAGAAGCTGCATTGTTAACGGCTTTAGGTAAGTGGGCAGGGGATTACACGTTCCTGTGTGAGCAACCAATTTCTATTGAAGGTCTTCATGCAAAGAGCAACATGTATTTAATTTGTGTTTGAGGAGGCAAAGCAACATGCTGGGACTGGATAGATTGAAGCAAGCCAAAATAAGGGCAAGAAGATAAGTTAGAGACCCATAAGGAACTATGACTCAGGTACAAGATGGCCTAGAGTTAGACACTGATGGTAAGGACAAAAGAAGTTAGTTGAAGAGGCAGAACCAGTAGCCAGTGACTGATGGGTGGATTGGAAGGGAATAGAGGAGTCCAGAGGGGTGTTCAGGTTTGGGTCTAAGCAGTCCTGTTGGTACTAGCAACTCCCCAGTGTGAGAAATGCCTGTGAGGGGAATTTGCTGACTGGGGATTATCAAGGTAGAAATGCTCATTAAAGACATCCTGGATTCAGAGCTGGGCGGTGGTGGCACACGCCTTTAATCTTAGCCCTCAGGAGGAAGAGGCAGGTGGATCTCTGTGAGTTGAAGCCAGCCTGGTCTACAAGAGCTAGTTCCAGGACAGGCTCCAAACTACTGAGAAACTGTCTCAAAAAAACAACAAAAACAAAACAAAACAAAAAAAAAAAAAAAAAAAGAAAGAAAGAAAGAAAAAAAGATATCCCGGATTCAGGAAAAAAGGTTGGGATGGGGGTCATGGTCATGAGCCCGGCCATCTTTTTCAAGAAGTAGGGACTGAGGCCACATGTCTGTGAATGAGCTCCTGGCACTCCAGTGTTGACTCAATTTGTATTATTTTGTGTTTTGTCTTAAGTCTTGTATACCACTAAGCATTCTCTCTCACCAGTCTGCAGTATCAAACCATGACAATACTATGACACCTTTGAATTCTCTGTCCTTCCCTCTGGCTGTGGCTCTGAGAGGGTTAGTATGGGGAGGTGAAGTGTCTTGTTCCCAAATCAGACTACTGATTTCTAACTTGGTGGTCTTTCCCCAGTGACCTGAAGCCTAAGGATGTCAGATTGTAGTTTCACTTAGCCCCAGGGAAGTGTCACGGTAGAGTTTGTTTCTCAAATGCAGAAATTTGGACTGGGCTCCCTCTGAACCCAAGGATTACTTATCAACTTGAATTGAACACCATCTAAGTTCAGGGAGGAAAGGCAAGAGAAGACAATGGCCAATGAAAAAACTCTGTCTAAAAGCGAATTCAGAGTTAGGCATGGTGGTCCTGGCCTATAATCCCAGCTACTTGGGAGACTGGACTAGAATGATAGTGAATTAGGCACATCTGAGCTACATAGTAGGCTCAAAGTCTGCCTGAGCAACCTAGTCAGCCTTGTCTCAAAGTAAATCATGAAAAAATATAGGGCCGAGGATATGGCTCCCTGGTAGAGTGCTTTGCCTAGCATGTGCAAAACCATGACGTCAATCCCTAGTGCCAAAAAAGGAAGAAAGACAGAAGGCAGCTTTGGCATGTGAGCAAAAACAGGCCGTGAAGTGTATTAGTGCATTGTTCAACTATCAAAAGATCAAAATCAAAAGTAATGGGAATATGACACCTCTGCTTCCCAAATGGGGCTTAGTGAGGCCAAGAAGAAGAAAGATAAAGGAAAGCCTTTGAGGACCAAGAGCCACTGATATGAAAACAGTGGTGGGGTCATAGCTAGAGCTGTCATAGAACCTCCTGAGGTACTGGGGTGCAGGGAATGGGCCAATGGGAAGGCACAGAGCAAGGTACAGTAACTTGCTCCGGCTTACACAGCTCCACAGCCAGCAAGTGGTGGGTACCGTCCGAACAGGGTGAGCAATACTTCGTATCTTCCCTGCTCCGCCCTTAACTTTTTAAAAATCAAATGAACTTGTAAGCTTTGTGTAGTTGAAAACATCTAAAATTCCAGCACTAGAGAGGCTGAAACATGACAGTCACGAGGGCTAGGCTAGGCTGAGCTACATAGTGAGACTGTGTCCCTACGGCCAGGTGCGGGAATGCAGCTCAGTGTTAGAACGCTTGCCTAGCACAGGTGAGGCTGTAGGATTCACACTCACTACTACATCCCTAACCTCCTCCAAAGAATTCACAAAGGACCTGATTTATAGCTTTTGTGGGGTTGGGAGGGATGATCTTTTTTTTGCAACTCGCGACATATTGTCGGCTGTTTAGGGTTTCATGAGAAAACAAAAAAGTCTGGTTAATATGGTGGTTTATGCTGCATTTTTCCTGGACTGGTACGCTCTCTTTTGTGTAAAAAAAAAAAGTACATGTTATGTGCATATGGTATCTGTGCATGAGTGTAGGAGTATAAGTACAGTATAACTGGGCCTCTGCTTCTACCTTGTTTGAAACAGGGTCTCTTGTTGACTTCTTAACTACATCAGGCTAGCCCATGAGCTTCCAGGGGGTCACAGATACACCCACTATTGTGTCTGGCTCTTATGTGTGCTCTGTAGTTCCCAGCTCGGGTTGTCAGGCAGCATAGATGGTAGTTTCAAAATACCAATTAGACGTTTGAGAAATAACTTCAGCTAATGGTCCTCTCCATCAGACCTCCCAAATTGTCATCTTTTAAGGATGAGCAGGTATTTGGGTGCTCTTTTATTTTTTCATTAACACACTTATTTTAAAACGTCATGCTGCTTTATAACATTCTCTTGTTATGCTTTGATTTATGTAGTTCACATGTCGCTCTGCTTTGGTGGTGAAATATGCCCAGATGTGTTGCCAGCCTGGCAACAGAGCTCAGTTCCCTGACACAGAGAACTGTGGGCTCAGACTCCCGCCTTCCTGTCATCTTTACCCCAAACAGTCATTCAGATTGGCTGCCTAAACTCTGTGACCATCCATAGGCAGACAGTCTCTGCAGATGGGGAGGGCCTATGTCATGGGAAGGTGGAGGGTGCTGCTTCTGAAGTGTGCCTTTCTTCTCCCTCTGTGTTGTGTCCTCATTCCAACTCACAATAAGAGCTCACATATGTTTGGGAAAAGAATGGAAGTTTCTAAATCGCATGTTTTTTGGACCACATATCATATTTGGTGGGGCAATATCAAGGGAACTTACAGAATCAAGCATCCCATCCCCAGAGCCATAAAATTAATAATGGAGTCAGGGTTCCCAGTGTAAAAACATTTCTGTCTCCACCAACATGCATCTTCCTGACAGCAGAGGAGGGACAGAGGGCTTTGGCTAATAGTTCCCAGACCCATACCTCTGAAACCTGGAGGAAGGGCGCTCCTCCCTCCCTCCCTTCCTTCCTCCCTCCCTCCCTCCCTCTCTCTCTTTCTCTCTCTCTCCCTCTCTCATTCCCCTCCCCCTCCCCACCACCCCTCCCTCTCCTTGTCTCTATCTTCAGAAATTCCTGCCACTCAGGCCAACAGAGGCCCATATGTTGACCATTAGGGCATACAGCAAGATTCACTTAAGCCTGTCATCCAATAGGCTGTTTCTCCTCTGCTTGACTTACACATTGTCATTAATGACACAGATTTATTGAGGGAACAAAAGAATGTTGCAGAGCAAACGTTAGAGACCGCACATCCATCTGCTTGCGGGCTTTCCCCCTTCTTCACGTGAAGGATTGCAGAGCTAATGCTACTTAGGAAAGGCAATATCTGTACTTAGTTCAGATGATTTTACTCATTTTATTCCTCTTCCTAGCCTGAGAAAGTTCGACTGGCACAGGAAAGGCATGTCCTTTTAAGCTAGTAAATTCTACAATGGAATTAACATTGTTATGGCCAGACTCAGACTTTCAATACCTGGTCTATCTAGTCTGGTCAAAGTCATTTCCTGTTCTCCCTCTCCCAACCCCGACATTCACCCTGCTGCACGTTCCTTGACCTCCCAGCCTGTGTACTCTCCAAATAGGCGCTCTCTTCCCCAATGAACTAGGTGACTTTCTGGCATCACTTACAGCCCTTAGACTGTGCTCTTTCAGATTCGCCGCCCTCTGTAAGCTTTCCTCTCACTCCACGCCACGGGAATTCTTCTCACCTTTTCAAGATTCAGGCCCACATCAACATCTTCCATGGAGTATACTCTGTCTGAACAAGTTCCAATGACCTACAACACACTTCTTAATAGGCCTATAATACACTTCCTGCAGTTGGCTCCGTGTACTATTTCATAAGGTCTGAGCCCACCTTCCTCAGGATAAAAGATGGGCCCCATCCTTTCTTTTACACAGTGTATAGTACTCAGGTGCCAATGAACAATTGCTTGTTTTCTTAATACAATATTAAGAACAGTTTCTTAAACACTAAGAACAACAGGCTGGAGAGATGGCGCAACTGTTAAAGACTAGGCTCACAACCAAAAAATATAAGAGCAGCTTTTCGATTGTCTGGAGAAGGCACACTTTTCAAAAAAGTATTTGCCAGTTTGCAGGTACCCAGTGGGAGCCCAGCAGTTAAGCATACCCTTCTTTAAATGTCTCCACTTAGTATAGAGAGTGCATGCCAGAAATGTGGTACATTCTTATTTTTTAAATTGTATGCATTTAGTTGGGGTTATTATCATTTTTTGATGGTGTGGTCTTATGCGTGGCCCAGGCTGACTTTGAGCTCTCTGAGAGTGGTGAGATTATATATGTCAATATATACATATATAATATGGCTCATATTGAAACAGTAGAAATTCATATTGATAACTTAAGTGAGTTTATGGCAGCAGGTTAGGGATCTGTACTACAACAGAGTAAAATAAACAATTTAATCCATTCTCAATCACAAGAACCGTAGAAATTACAAGAAGAAGCATATATTAAGAGAAACAGAGAAGTAAATAGCATAAATAGTAGTAGAGAACAACTCAGAGACTCTGAGATGCCTATCCGTAATGGGGGGCTTGGTTGCACTCTAATAATGTGGAATTTACATAAGTCGGAAGAAGAAATACCCCATTATAAAGTGAATTTCATTGGGAAAGCTAAAAAAAATCAAATCCATTATCTTATGTACTACAAGGACATGTGTTCAACTATGTTAATAGCAGCATTTTGTTTGTCATAGCCAGAACCTGGAAACAACCAAAATGCCCCTTGACCGAAGAATGGATAAGGAAAATGTGGTACATTTACACAATGGAGTACTACACAGCAGAAAAAATAACATCTTGAATTTTGCAGGAAAATGGATGGAGCTAGAAAACATTATTTTGAGTGAGGTAACCCAGACACAGAAAGACAATTATCACATGTACTCACTCATAGGTGGTTATTAAACATAAAGTAAAGAAAACAAGCCTACAACCACAATCCCAGAGAACTTAGACAACAACGAGGACCCTAAGAGAAACATACATAGATCTAATCTACATGGGAAGTAGAAAAAGACAAGATCTCCTGAGTAAATTGGGAGCATGGGAACCTTGGGGAAGGATAGAAGAGGGGAGGGGAGAGACAGGGAGGGGAGCAGAGAAAAATGTAGAGCTCAATAAAAATCAATTAAAAAATTTTTCTTGGTCTGCAACCATTATTATAGCAGTTAGCAACAAGCTTTGCTATTCATCACACACACACCCCAAATCCACTCACCTGTGCAGTGATTACTTTGTTGTTAGTGGTTCAAATGATGTCAAATAATTGAATATACAAAACGACTTATAAAATTTGTTTACCAAGTTTTACATTCATTCTGATTGCCAGAGTCAGTTTAGCAATTTTTAATATCCTAAATTTGTATTTTGAAAGATATGTATTTGTAGATTATATATATTTGTATATGATACATATACTTGTAGATATATGTATAAATATAAATATACAATGAATTGCATTGGATATAAAAAAAACCACTTTGTTTTCATTAATAGTGAAATCAGATGGAGTAAGCAACAGTCACACGAACAGTAGTGAATGAGGAGTACAAGAACTGAGTACATGGGGCAGCAGGAGGCCAGAGATGTAGTCTGTTTCTGTGTTTATTTGACATCTTCTATCTCATCCAGGGAAAGGGCTGACGAGCAGCGTAACATAAGCATGAATCTTGGTAAATGCCTACTAAAGCAAAAGTCCTATTTAACACTCAGGCTTAAGCTGGAAAATTTACAGGTAGAGCACTTTAATGAGTGATTAAAAAACAGAGAAACAAACAGCCTTTGTACTTCTCTGCAAAGAAACCAAGCTGCCTTTAAGCTGCTGAGCACATAACTGAGCTAGTGAATGAACTCAGTCCATCACATTCATACGCTGAGTACTGGGGAACGTGGCAGTCCCAGTTAGGCCCCGTGTGGCCGAGGCGTAACGAACAATTAAACATTCTATAAATGCAGAAACCGAGCTGTGCTTGGGCCTCTGAGATGGCGATGAACATGGAGAAGCAGAAAGGTCCTGCATTCATTTCAGAAGTTGTGATGTGGGCAATACAGGCAAAAGAGAAGGGAGGCTTGCAATTGGCTTGCATGTTGATGGTGTGGCCTCCAGAGCAGAGGGTAGATCCATTGGAAAACAGGGGGAAACAAGTTTTGAGAGTGGGACAAATCAGGAGTTCAACTTGGAAGGAAGTCAGCAGATAAGTTTATTAGGCAGGGAACTAAACACAGGATAAAGCAAGAGAACAAAAGTATTGCTAGGAGATACTTAGAGCTGAAAGGATGGAAAAGATCAGACCATGAAGAAAGTATGGAAAGGAAAATGAGCGTCCTGTGGAAACTGAAAAAAAAATTCACAAAACTGCAAAGTAGAAGGGAATAAAGTAGCCACTGAGATTTAAGATGAACTAATAGGACAGGACAGGTCAGAAGCACAAGCAGTACACAAGACAACTGAGCGTTCTGAGGTTCAAAAGGTTACTATATGTATTCTATATCACTTACAAACTTTGAACAATGGTTTACTAGATTGTAATTACTATTAATTGTGCAGCATTAATAATTTTCTGTGTAAGTGATCATTTAGAAGTCCCACTAAAACATTCTCCTTATAGTCCTGTTTTGGCTCTCTTTTGCACTTTTGCATTAGATATTAATTCATTAACTTCTGTAAGTCTCAGAGCATAAAGTGATGAGCAACTTCTTTATGTTGTCAAAGTAATGAATATACAGGAAATCCTTGTCCAGAGTGACGGAGCAAGGAGCAAAGCCTAAGACACGTTCCTTACCTGTCTCAGACTGAGGGCTCCCTGGCACAGTGTAATGTTGTCTGGCTGGGTCATCTATAAAGATCACATGGTAGGTGAAGCCTTGATGGCAAGGACCAACCAACGCTGCCTTCCTGGACTGCTAAGGGTTTATGTGTCTGGCATAGAGAACAATCTCCATATTTCTTCAGTAAAGAAATGAAGGACTTAAAATGTTCTGGTGTTAGGTGTACATATTAATATTTAAATAGACTTTACCCATTGGTTAAAATCTTATTTCCTTGTTTTTAATTCCATCCCAGGATATAGTCAACGTTCATGAGTGTTTGCAAGTCAGGCCACAACACAAGACTTATCCAGAATACCATTTTGGTTTTAGGAGCTGGGTTGCCATGGACTTCAAGGGCTACTTTGCCAAATAGTTTGCATAGGAATGAACAAATAGTGACACCAGGAACAGCTGCCGCTCAGGCTTTGGGTTTTCAGTGGGCAGTACGTTACACAAGCGCTCCAGTTGTTTTTGAACTTGACTGGAGAAGAGGTGGAGGCTTGCTTGTTTCCCCTTGTTGGAGAGGAGACCTCAGGACGACCTCTGGCCCGGGTGAGAGTTTTACATCATACCCAGTGAAAGTGGTCTGTGATTAGGTGCAGACACCTCCTCTGCAGGGGAGGGCAGCATTCCTTCCTTACAGATGTACCTATCTCTAACTGAAGGGTTGCTTTGATTTACAGATGCCTGAGGGCAATCACCAGACTAGATAACTCCAGAGCCACCACAGTGCTCATCCCAGAAGTCCCTCTCTAAGATGTGGACTCCAATTTGGCCTGCAAAATATCACATGCCCAGCCTCACACAGTTCCTAGCATTCTGTGAACTTGGCTGCACCTCAGGTATTTATAGTTGATCAGCAGAAAACACTTGTCTTCTTCAGCTACAGAATAAGGGGGTGCGTTTGGTTATTGTTTCCACAATTTTTTCTTCAAAAATTTTCTTCTTATTTATTGGAAAACAGTAAAGATATTCCCTTAAAAATTTGAAGTGGTAGGCTAGGGAGATGGCTCAATGCATGAGAAGCTGAATGCAAATCCCCAGTCTACAGATGAAAGCCAGGCACAGTTTGTGCATGCCTGTAACCCCAGTGGTGAGAGGCAGAGATGGGTGGGTCCTGGGAGCTTTCTGGCCAGCCAGTGTAGCCAAAATGGCAAGCATTAGGTTCAGTAAGAGATCCCGCCTAATGGGAATAAGACAGAGAGTGATAGAGGAAGACAATATCCTCTCTGGCCTCCACACGTGCACACACAGGAATGTACACATTCACACATGCACACTACGCAAGGGGGAAAAAAAGGAAAAAGTCTTGGAGAGCTTCTAACTGAAAAGGGCTTTGACATAATCCAAATGCATCTCTTTAATTCTGATCAGTTTTGAGCCCCCAGTTTTGTGGGTACCCCCCATTAAAGGTCCATGTCTTCATACTGAATCTTTATTACAGAAGACCACCCCTCTGATTTCCTAAGGATCCAAAGAGGGAAACAGTATAGTGAGAAAAGTATGGATTTTTGTTCTGATTCTTATCTACTCCTTTTATTCTGTTAACTAGTTCCAGCCCATGAAATCTTGGACAAATCACAAAACTTTCGGATTCTGTTTTCTTGATCTGAAAGTGAGGGGACTGCTGCCAAGAGTTAGGGTATGTGCATGGATGGGATGCAGTGCAGACTTGACCTGTTGGGAACTCAGCTGTGGTCTCAGCATCCTTCCTGGTGATGTGTTCTCACCAGGAACATTCAGGCCAGCTACTCTGTGAATCCTTGTATCAATGTGTCAGGGTTTCCTTGGAGAAATGACTTAATAACCAAGATGTGAAACTAATTTCAACAGAAGTCTTAATGGCTGAAATCATTTAAACAAGTTAGTTACTTGCTAGAGATGTTGCATCTACATGAAAAAAACAAACTAAGGCAGGATGAATTTTCAAAATAGAAATGGCTTGCTCAAAGTGGTATCTATTGAGAGCTCTGCAAAAAACACTTTCATCCTTTCTAAGTATCAGAGATGCTAAGAACCAAGTGTCGTTGGATTTGTTCTCTGATAACAGGGCTAAACTAGGACTATGGACAACCAAATTATTAGTTTTCTAAACTTTAATGATAAGTTTGAAAAGTATGGGAATCCTCTGATTCTGATCATATGGGTCTCTGAGGAGGGCCCCCACTATGGAGAATGATGAAGCAGACCTGTAGATGTATCCACTACATAAACACAATCGGCAAATCGCTCCAGCTCACTCCTCGGCCCTGTTATTCTGAACAGGATGCACTAGGGAACAGCAAGAGCATAGGCAATTAGTTCAAACACCACACTCACCCATAACCACCTGAGAACCACGCTTGATCTGGTAGTGCTCTCCAGGAGAAGGTGCCCAGTAAATTGAATGTTAAGTGTTCATTATTTCAAATCAACCATTAAGGGAGAGAAGATGAAATATAGGGAGCATGGGTATGAATTTTAATAGAGTAAACAAAATCATTAAGAAAGAAAAGCAATGTGTGTGCGGATTTAAACATTACTACAAGGTCTTGTTCTGTCTTGGAGCATGGCTAGCCCTTTTTTTAATTAAAAAATCCGTTTTAATGATAGCTCATTTTAAACACATGAGAGTTCTATTTACCGGAAAGCAGACCCTTCCTACGGTAGATTATTCTAGCACAGTGAGTGTTCATTCTGTTACAGACTCAAGCTGGTAGCTTTCCTCCTGTAGACCGAAAGTCCCCATGCCTTACTTCCACCAAGGGGAAGACGCCTGCACTCGGTGTGAGTTAGATGAAGGAGGCCTCCATTCTCAGGGCTCTCAGAGCTATCTTTCACGATCTCTCTCTCTCCAGAGAGGCTAGGGGCTGCTCTGGTAAGACTGAATCCAGAAACTTCCAGTGTGGTTTGGAGCAGTTTAGTAGAGCACACACCACAGGAGCTTATCCCAGTCAGGGAAGATCCTCATTTGGAGATGGCCATGAGTCACAGGACATCGGGCAAGACCTCCACCAGTGTGTGTGGTTGAAGCAAAGCTCTCTCCATCGTTACCCCTGTAGCTATTTGCATAATACTCCAAGTATTTGTGATCAAAAATACTCCTTAAACAAAGTGGACTTTTGTTTAATGGGATATAAGACATTCTGAGCCATAGTTTATGAAAATAATCACATGTAGTTACCAAAATTAAAAAAGAAACATTTCAGGTCACATGGATAACTTTGGCATGTTCTTGGGTACAGCTACAGAGGACATCATTTCTATATATTTCATACAATTACAAATAATCTGGTAAACGTATTGGAAATGTGATCTATTATATTGGAACTGGATACTGAAAAAGACCAGGGTGGCTCCTGTTTGATCAATAACATCCAAGAACCAAAATATTCACCTATTTTTCAATTAGATGAGCTAAAATATAGAAATAAAAGATCAAATTATATAGCTTACTATGGAAGCCGGTCTTTTAACTGTGTGCCCTTCTGACTAAGACAACCAGAAGCAGAGTAAAATGACAGAAAGGGTAGACAGAGAGTCCTGCGAAGTTCTTACCCCATAGAGCTTCTATAAAACAAGAGGCTGGTAGCTGGTAATCCGTGAGAGTGTACAGACCAAGCTGGGGATGCAGAGGGCACTAAATAGATGGTACCTATGGTTTTATGGTCAAGATACAGACGGCCAACATTCAGTAGTGCCTACTGCTCTGGCAAGAGATCCAACTTTAGACTCCTGGGATGCATGCAACCACCTGTGTCTCCAGCTCCAGGGGTTCTGATATTCCTGACCTCTGGCAGATACCTGTACTCACAACACCACACACACACACACACACACACACACACACACACGCACGCACACGCACACACATGCACTTTAAAACAGAATACAGAATTCCATTCTAATACAAATGTAAAGAATGAAGTCTGTAAGAGTAATTAATTCAATAGCTTAAAAGGGCATGAGAGTTACATTCAGCAACTCTTCTGTATGATGAGGAAGTATGTCTTTTAGTTCCCCGAATACCAATGAGGAAGAAAATACTCATTGGGTATTCCTGTTTCCTTCATTCTGTAAACTGTTTCAACCCAAATAACCAGAAGAAGTCTGTGGGCAACAGGTTTTCTATGATCTGATATGAAATTTTGATCTTTATGTCTTCTCACAGTCATGCTTAGGAAATAGGCAAAGCAGATGTATTATCTTAGGCTCAAGGCTCAGGCCAAGCATGGGGCCAGACATGCATTCCCTTCCATATATGATGTGGGAATAGGGTGTTCAATTTTCTTAAGTGTCTAATGTGGACAGTGATATTCAAGGCTGTTCATCTGATTCTATAAACTGGGATGAGAGTTTGGTTGGTGCTAATTGCTAAGGAGCATCCATCATTTGCTCCCTTTTTCCTCAGGTAAAAATTTACAGTCTTGTTAATTTACGGCACTGAAAGCTTAGGACTACTTCATAGATTCAACAAGACCAGGGAGGTGCACAGTGATCTTAGGATAGTGCTCAGTACACAGGTGTCTACTCTTGGGACCTAAAATGATTAAGGGGACTCCATGCCCATGGCCTGTGTAGAGTTGAATAGTTAGCTAAGGGGAGAAGCGGAGCCCTGGGTTGACTTATGTCAAAGCAACAGTTTTCAGTGTGGTTCCATTTAGCCTGTTGTCTGGCAGATAGGATAACTTGGTGGCAGTCCCAGAACGTGACAGGAATGCAGCAGGGTACAGAATCAGATCTTTATGCTCAGCAGTGGCCATTCATAGGCTACATGTACAAACATGCTTCTAGGCTGCAGACAGCTAACTCATCCAACTCCAAAGGAACTTCAACAACTAAGGACAGAGAAAGGGCCCCAGGCTTCTTATGATGCTCCCTGGTAATCTTTCCTATCAGTTAATCTAGCCTTAGCAGCTGGCTGCATCTGCCTTGTCTCACTGGCTCTTTTGCAATTATTTCAGAATGGGAAACAAACCCAGAATCTAAACTGCAGGCTATTTTTTCTGATAGTAAATGCCATTGCTTCTCAGTGAGCAAATGTCCTGAGCCAGTGTGCTGCGGGTCCCCATCACCTCCTGTCGGCTGAGGCCTCTTCACTCATTCTTATTTTGCTCTAGAATCTTTGGAGTCTTTGCAGCCTAATATTGACCTTGAGGGCGAGAGGTGGGGAGTACACATCTATAAAAGCGGACAGGTGGGGACAGCTGCTATGTCCTGGCTAGAAGAGTGACTCTTGGAGTTCGAGATAGAGAATGTGTTTTTTTGCAAGGGAAGGGCATGGCTTGAATAAGTGAGGCGCCACTCATCATAACTCTCTATACACAGCCCACCTATGGCCAAAAGAATGGAGATCAATCCTTGCTCTTTAGTGTCTGACAACTATAATCACACTGAACAAAGCACGGGATTGTGACCCAGAGCGGGCTTCCGAAGAGGCTAAATTCCCAAGCCCTGGGGGTCATTTCAGAATCACCGTGGAGGGATGTGTCATGGGGGACGATTATTACAAAACTGTCCCCTGCTCAGCTCAGGAAAGATGCTGGGCAACTGCACATAACCTTTCTCTAGCCCCCTAACTAGAATTCTGTGCAAGCAGGAATTCTGCTGGCCTGCATGTTTTGACTCTTTGTCACACACCTTCTTGTTCATTTGTGTTTCTTCAGAACCTGCACAATTATCAACCTGTTTCTCTAGACACTTGGGAGAATTTTCTGTGCAGTTTCAGTATGAATTAGAAAGAACATGAGCCTGGGGCCTGAAGGCAGGCATCTGCATTTATACAAATGGCCTGCTGAAAAGTATAGGTACCCAGTTAGATTGTAGAGCATTGCTCACTGAAGGAATTCTTGTAACTTACCTGCCTCTCGGTCCCTGATACAGTAGTCTGGAGAATTCTCAAAATACACGAGGTCATTTTTCGTTGGCTTCTTAAATCTCTTATTGGCCACAGTGAAGCCAGTGCCATCCTGGTTCATGACGACCTGGATAGCCCCGTTGTACTTCCTCCAGAGATAGTCGCCTGTTTTCCTGAAGTCAGCCATGGCCAGCCAGCATGTTCTCAGAGTACACGAGCCACTCACACCGTGACACTTGCATTCTTGCTTCAAGAAGCGCTTAACAGCCTAGAGGAAAGGACAGAGAGGAGCTCAGTGGGGCGGACCTAAGCACAGGGCCCAGCTATGAGTTTTCTCTACCTCAGAGCCATAGAGGAGTGGCTCTGCGGCATCGTTTGTCACTTGCTGGACCCTGGGGCTCTGCGGCATCGTTTGTCACTTGCTGGTCGTTTTGGCAATACTGTGGAAACTGTAGCTTTAGGTAGAGAAAAGATGGGAGACCCCTGTCTTGTGAACCCGATCTACAATCCATGTAACCAACGCTCACTGTTTTATAGGGTACATAGCCAGCTTAGTTATTTTTAATTTAAAGCATTTTTCATACAATATATTTTGATACTATTCTTTCCCCTCTCCCAGCTCCTCCCAGATATTGCCCCCTTCCTTCCTATGCAACTTCTTGATCCCCCTGCTTCTTTCTCAAAAACAATTTAAAGACAGAGGAAATGAAATAGTTTCTAATACATAGTAACTTATTTATCTTAAAATGCATACTATTACAATGTTGAGCATCCTCTATCAGAAACCAGAAGTGTTTTGAAATTTGGGGATATTTGCATGTATAGTATGAGATGTCTTTGAGATGGGATCCTAGTGTAAAGTGGAAAATCACTTACGTACAATTTTTGGAAACGTAGCTGGAAGATAATTTTATACTGTATTTTGGATTGCTTGTGTTTTGATCACAACCTGTCTCATGTAGCCAGGCAGAGAATTTTCCATCCCACCATCATGCCATTATAGAAAATATGTCAGATTTGGGAACAAATTTGATTTTAGATTTTTTT
>PVIU01001719.1:129813-199764 GCA_004026605.1 Ondatra zibethicus
TGCAACAGTCCCCTCCTGCACTGCAACAGCCCCCTCCTGCACTGCAACAGTCCCCTCCTGCACTGCAACAGCCCCCTCCTACACTGCAACAGTCCCCTCCTGCACTGCAACCATTTCAACTTTAGGAGGAGGAAAAGTCAGTCTTAGAGACAGTAATGCTCTTGCCCAAAAGAACACAGCTAGTGGGGGATAGGCCAAGCTGTGCTGAGACTTACCTTATCTCAGAGGTTTTCCCACAGCTCTGGCCAAGTGATGTCGCTTAGATGGCCCAGCTGTGCCTCCTTTGCTCCTTGTAAGGAAGCAAGGGAAACTGGGTCAAGCTGGCTCCTGACAAGAAGACTGCTCTTCTGTGGGATGAATGCTGTGGACGAGGGAAGGCCAGGTAGACCCCAGAACTATCCAAGGAAATTTGTGCTCTGGTGTTGGGACAAGTTCCCATGTGACACCATTTGCAGAGAGAGTTTCTCCTGCCTTGCCCCACTGCCGCTTGACATATTTAAGTGAGGAGAATAAATCGTGTTCAAGGTCTGCAGAAAAACCTCAAGCTAGCATCCTTCCCACTTTACAGAAGGGAAGTCAGGGCTCAAGGAGCCACTGTGACTTGTCTGAGCTTCAGGGATCCATGCAGAATGGGTGGAAGAAACCCAGATGGGCAAGAGTACATATTTACCTGTATGTATTCTTGCTCATCTGGATTCTTGCTCATCAAAATGTCACCTAACAGCAGGTGTCTGATGAAAATCCTCCCCTTGTTCTCCATTTCATGGGATTCCTATTCTAAGAACTGACACCGATTTTCTCTAAGTTTTTTTTTCTCATCTTTTGTTCATTGTTTTTCAACTTTTTTGTTGTTTTAAAAATAATATCCAAAGACCTCTTAATATGATACTGGCGCTAGTGGGTTGTGAATATTGAAAACTCAAATCCAGAGATATCACGAAACGGCATTAAGGAGACCAGAAACCCTGGGGATCCACCAGTTTCTGTATTTGGTCCTCATTCAAAAACAGCAGTGGAGCCTGTCTGCCAACCCGTTTGAATCCCCAAATTAGAGGGATCTGAAGGGAGGGCATAGGTAAACGGGGTAGTGAATCCTTTGATGATATTCTCCAAAGTGCTATCTGAGCAAAACTGTCACGGTCTCCCTTTCTAAGAAACTGAAGGCAGGACTTCCAACCCTGTGTGCACTCTGTCTGAGATTCTGGTGTATCAGGGGGGTATAAAGTATCGAGTCAGTTGACAGAAGGGTAGATGAACTATGCTCCCACCGGCACTGTCCCTCACATGTTCACGTTGTTTTCAGCTGCCTCTCTCTAGTGACCTCACCATGGTCGTTTTGCCCTAGTGCTTGACCTAGCTTTGCCTCTTGCACAGGCTTGCTGCCTGACCAAGATATGGTAGAGTCAGGTGTGCAGAGAGGATTTCCATTCCAGAAGTCAGTGTCTGTTTACTCACCAGCCTGGAAATATATCAAAAGCATTCAAGGGCAAAGAGAACCACAGGTATAGGCAAGCATCACAGTGGCCTTAGGTTGTTTGGTTATGTGGCTTGATCGCTGTCTTCCAACTTGGAGTATTGGCATCCACATAGTGTTCCCCACTTTGCCAGGCATAAACAAGACTGTGCCCCTTGTATACCTGGGATACGTCCTTCTGATTATGAACCAGCAATGCAAGGCCAAGACAAAGAATTGGATTCTCTACATTATGGGAACCTGGACATCTATAAAGGGCATCCTAATGTAAGAATCATCCTCTTGCCAATGACCTTTACATTCCAGGTATTGGGTACGAGGCTCACTGGACTATCCAGTGGTAGACAAACACAAACCAAGAAATACCTTCTAGGCTCCCCAACTTTGTCTAAAAGCTTCTCTCCTAAGATCTGAGAGCATCATATAGAACACACTCCATGCTAAGTACTGACTCCACCCTTTCTCTTCCTCCCGTACTTCTTTTGCAGCTAGTTGTTTGTTAGTAACATTCCCAGTTCTAAAAATACCAGGGAACATCCTTGCTACATTTCCAGGTGTCAAACTTCAAAGCTGATATTCTCATATGATCAGTGAGAAGATTTGCATACTAAGTTTGGATCTGCAAAACACACCTAAGCAATGCCCACAGAGCCACGTGGCAGAGGCAGATGCGGGTGATCTGGGTAAACGCATTTCCTCCCCTGCTGACTACCGGCTTTACTCAGGTGTTGTGAAGCTGCGTGATCCCAGAGTAGCCTAAATCATGAATGTTCTTTTCCCTGCTCACACCGACTTTTCTTAGCCTGTGGACCATGATGATTCAATTTGTATCAATGGGATTCTGGATAAATGGGTGTCCGGCTTGGAAGGAAGTTTCTTTTACTTTTTAAAAGAGATATAAGGAGAAATGCTTTTTCTTTGTCTCTTGATGACTTTTTTTTTTTGTACTGAACAACACAAAGGACACGAGATCAGCAACAGGATAATGTATGAAGCTGTATGCGTAGTCTTGAAAGATGTGAGGAACTGGGTTCTGGAGAGTGTTGTGGAGTTGCTCAATGAGCCCAACTAAGATTTGCCCAACATCCAGATCTCTTGCGATCCAAGACAGTAAGTTCTCCTCATTATTTAGTGCCCCTCCACCGCAGAGGAGGGGCTGTCCCTGGCAGGTGAAAGTACCCAAGTCAGTTCTTGGTTGTGGGTTAATGACAGACCGAAGCTGAAAGCTCACACTCCCTTACTAGCTTGTGCCACATCTCCACTCCATGTACAACACTTGCACTTAGGATCTACCTGTACATTTTCTATAGCTTTTAAAATCAAACCCTTAACCCTGAACACAGCAAAGTGCAACTCAAGTGGAGAAGTAGAGGAAAGATCATCTGTCTTTGAAATTCTGTCCAGACTATGTGAGGAGAGAGGAAACCATGGGGCCACACTATGAGGATCTTGAATTCTAATATCCCACTGTATAACCCCATTGCTTTTTTTTTTTTAGACAAGGTCGCATGTAGCCCAGGCTGGCTTCTACTTTCCTGTGTAGCAAAGAATGACCTTGAGCTTCCCAGCTCCTGTGTCCACAAGATTACAGGTGTATGTCAGTGCAGCCGACTTTTATGTGTTGCTGGCAGTTGAATTCTGTGCAAGCTTTGTGCAAGCATCTACCAAGTACATCACATCTCTAGTCCTACAATAGCATTACTGAGCACAGCAACCACTTACTGAGGTCTTAACCAGACTGAATCAGGCTCTCCACCGCAGTGATTTACACGCACTATCAGGTATGCAACACAATTAAGTAAAGAAAATTAGTTTTCCCATTCCACAGCCAAGGTCCAATAAGGACAGTAAGATCTCTAGTCGCTATCTAAACAGAGAAAGAACTCTGTACTCCCAGATCTGCAGTCTTCCTAAACAGACATACAAAATCCTAAGTCACATTGGGATCTTCCTGAAACTTTGAATTATCCACCTCATTACCCTCCCTTCTTAGGAGAAATCAAAAATTCACTTTATCGTATTTGCAATAGCAAACTATGAGAAGAGATCAGGATGGCACCAGTGGAAAAATGGATATGTAAATTCAGGTACACGGTGAATGTCGGTATTTTGTGGCTCTTTAAATGATGAGGTAGGTCAGTGTCTTATGCATGAAAGAAAGTCAAGTGATGAAAACAAAATGCAGAACAATATATATGGTATGTCCCGCTTTTTAAAGCTCAGCATATGTGTCCACGCAGAGAAGGAAGGGAAAATGTTCTTTTACAACCCGGCTGTGGTCTGAGGAAATGCAGAGTCTGGCAAGAGAGGGGAAGACTCCAGCTACTCTGTGTAGTAAAGTTACGGGAATCCGAGGACTGTTCCCTGGCAACTGGAGAGAGCAGAGCCATGGTTCTTGTTTCTGGCGGCGCATTAAAATCACCTGGGGATCATTTGCAGCTCCTTCCCAGGCCGAGTAAATCAGAACCTTGAGGGGGTGGGGCAGGCATGAAGCCCAGGCCCTGAAAGGGAGGGCTTGCAGTTCTTCAGGTAATTCTGATACACAGCCTGGGCTGAGCGTCATGTCCCCGGACTGCAGGAGAGAGGGTAAAGAGTTCCTGCTCCACTGCAGGAGACAGGGGGCCTCTGGAAGGCAGAGCACAAGAAATGGCCTGTGGCAGGGGTGGGCACTGCATTTTTATGGAGCAGGAAAACTAGTTATCTAACTGTAGTTGTTTCCCACTCTGTGTTTCTAGGGTATCTGAATTACCAGGAAAAAAATTTCCACAAGTAACAGTCTCCCCTGTGGCTGATTTGGGGAGAATGAAAGAAGGCGCCCAAAGGTGTGAGACCCGCAATTCAATGGCTTTGCGTGTTAGTAGACCGCACAGAACTGAATGAGTGCTAGGCCACCGCTGAGGGTTTCAGACACACTGGATAAAGAACTAGGGGCCACCCATTCACAGCTGCTGATGGAGGAACTGGTGACATTTTATTGGATGACAGAAGAGTGAATAACCAAATCAGAGCACTACCGTATAGTTACAGTTAAGTCTTCCATGATATATCTAGACGCTGATTCGAAAATTTGAAAACAATGATACTTATTGGCTCTCTATATCTACAGCTTCAACAAAGTGTGGATTAAAAAAAAAATTAGGAGGAACTTCAGAAAATTCCCCCCAATTAAAACTCGAGTTTGTATATGTGAGCTCTGCGATGAAGCACTGCGGAGACAGGCTGCAGCCTCCGCCAGCTCACACATCTTCAGTCTCTCCGTTTGAGCACTGCTCATGCACATCTTGTTCATGCATGTAGTGTCAGATCCATGATGCTTGTGTCCTTACTGAACATGCTCAGACTTTCTCTGATCGTTATTCCCTACTCAACATGACATAACTATGTATCATCTAAATTATCAAATGATGCTAATTGAAAGAGACAAATATGTGTACATATATAGATATATATGTAATGTGCAAATAGTACACAATTTTATGTGAGGGATTTAAACATCTCAGATTCTGGATATCCACAAAAGATACACAAATCAATGGACCACAGAAACTGAGGGATAATAATGTCGCTAACTACTGTTAACTGTGAGGTCAAGTGCAGTGATATCGTGGGACTGAATTTTATCTGCTGTCCTATGCCACAACCTCTCTGACATGAAGAATGCTTGTAGAATAAAGGACTAGCTTCAGAGCTGAGGTTTAACTCATGTCCTCCTGCTCTGCACACACACTTCCCTAGATGCCATGTTTTCCTTTTGTCTGACTGTTCTTTCTGCTTGTTGTACATTCTTAACTCCTTGGAAGAGCACAGAGGGTACATTTTCGGAATTCTTCAATGTCTAAGGTCTTACTTCGGCCTTCACATTTGATTAATAGCTTGGCTGGGTATAGAATTCTGGATTGGAAATGATTTTCTCTCCAGTTTGGAGGTGTAGCCAGCCTTCAGACTCTTAGCCTCCGGTGTTGCAGATGGAAAATACACAAAAAGTTCTAGAATATTTCCCGTGTTTCTTGGAGTTCTGAAATATCACACCTTAGGAATTTTTTCCCCATTTCCTGACAGTTATCAGACTTTCTCAACTTAGACTGGTAGACTTCAGTGATGAAATATCCTCTTTAATATTTGCCTTTCTCCACTTTCCATACTCTTTATGGCATTCTAATTTTTAATTTTAATTTTTTCTTAAAAAATTTTCATCCTGGCTTCTTGAGGGGAAAAAAAACACTAAAGTAACATTTCTAGTTTTTTCCATCCCTCGTTCTTTTCTCCCCAGAGTGGGGAAACAGACTTGTCCAATTGGTGAGTTTGAAGGAAGGAATAAAGTCTTTTCCCCTCTTCTTCGGCGGCATCTGCTAGGCTATTAAGAGAATACACTATGGCCAAGCCTTGCAAACCATGCGAACTCATGAATGGGATCCAGGGCTGGAGAGTCCACATTCTGTGATCAGTTTGGTTGAAGCACTGTGTGACACAAGGCTCCATCCCTTGGTGCAGCCTTTTCCAGTCAGCAGTGAAACGGACATGTTTGCCCCATCTGTCTGCTCATTCTGTACCTGGTTTCAACCCCAAGTGAGAAATGGGGGATTGTTTGTGGGCCTGCTGAAGCTGCATTTATAACCTGGGGGCTTGACTTTCCTTTTGGGGGAGCCCTTAGGTTTCCTCACCCATTCCTGTCCTCCTATCATCACCGTCTCAAGACTTCCACTTTTGCTCACAGATGTACTGTTTGCTTGGATCTCGGGAAGAAGACTAAGCAGGCTTTATAAAGTTTCTTCTCCCATCCGTAAATCACTGCTTTAATTTGGGAGTCATTTTCCATTTTATTGCACGCACTTTTCCATTGCTCAGTTTATCATTTTTGTAGCTATCTATAAATATTGTCTTCTCTTTTTGCTGTCCTCCTATTAAAGAAGAATCAGTTGTAACTCCTTTCTTTCCGGTGTGAGACTCACAGCTTCATTCACAACCTCAGACACACGCCACTTTTCTGTTGTCTCCTGAAACCTCTCCTAAAAGCTCTCATGTTCTATTCCTTTTTTTGATTCTTTTTTTCATATTCTTTTATTTTTCATTCAAAAATTTACACTTCCTCCCTTTCTCCCAGTGCCCCCCGCTCCCCCACTTACTGAAGGTCATTGGCCCAATCCTGTTCGGCATCCCTATTCAGCTCCACAGCTCTCATGGATCTTTACATCACCATACTGGCCAGAATGATCCTGGAGGACTCAGCCCACCACTGCACATCAGAAAGCCAGCTGATTTGCACTCTGCGGGGTCCTGTTACCCTGTCACTGTAAGCTGGCTCGGGTGCTACAGCTAGTTTAAGGAAGACAGATAAGGTAGGACACTTCCAAGGACAGCAACACTTTAGTTGGTGTTTAGCACTAGTACAAAGAACATTTTTAGGTCAATATATAAAGCTTTTTGTCTAACATTCTCCAGTTGCAGTGTTAAAAATCTTACTGATGATATTTTTTGGAACCCTTAAATATTTGATTTTGAGCATTTTTAAGTTTTTTAATTAGAGTCTATTTTCTACTTTTAGAATTTAACATTTTAAACTTCCAATTATAAAAAGAAATTCTAGATATTAGCATTCTATATCACAGAGTCAAAATTCTGTATGTTAAAAGACAGAAAAAGTAGGCGGGGCAGTGGTGGCACACATCTTTGATCCCAGCACTTGGGAGGCAGAGGCAGGTAAATTTCTGTGAGTTCAAAGCCGGCCTGATCTATAACAGGTTCCAGAAAAATCAGAGCTGTAAAACAGAGAAACTCTGTCTTGAAAAAAGCCAAAATCAAAACCAAATGAGAGAGAGAGAACTATAGAAGGATATGCTTTACATGCATTGTGTAGAAGATCCTGTTTTATATTTCTTTCCCCAGCCTGCTATCAAAATCTGATAAAGAGGCATAATATTCATTGAGTTTTTATTTTATGCCAGAGCATGTTATGCATCTAGAGTAGTTATTTTATTCAACCAACACAAGCATGTAAGGTATATTGCTATCCCCTTTACAGGTGAGGATACTGAACCCTCAGAGGCAGAGACCCACAGGCTGTAGTTGAGATATACAGGCAGACAGGATGGACACCTGAGGTTTTGTGTTAACTCGCTTCATAGTTTTCTTATTCTGGATGTGTGACGCCCTGGGTACATGTTCCCCAGATTCAGTGAGTCCTACAGCTTCCTTCACACAATGTTTGCATCTTTAATTAGGTTCAGAAAAGAATTATTTTGCCAATTGTAAAAATAAACTTCCCTCAATGAGAAGGTTCCCTACATAAACTTTTATGAAAATCAAACAGAAGGAACTACTAAGGTGATTTCATCAGGTTTCCTTAAAGAGCAGAAGAATTTTTTACATACATATTGCCAAGCTTACAAATTCCAAATTGAGTCATACTAGTTTTCCAATCAGAAAAAAAGGCCATTCTATTTTATATTACATAAAATACTTGCCAATAATCAATTGGCCTTGCCTTAGAAATCAAATATATAATTTGTTTTAGGTCTCTACGTGGTGAGTACTTATAAACTGAGGCATTTGAAGAAGTGTTGGTGCTCCGGTTTTTAGTTAGTTGTATTTCATAAAGCAGCCAACATATTTTTGGTCCTATTGGTTTTCCTGAGGAAACACACATTAAAAACACATTATTTAATTTCCAGATTGGCTTAGAGCCAAGGGCATTTATTACCAATTAAATCCTTTTGACAGGCCCACATCTCTAAGATAAGAGTTCCTGAACACCGAAACAATTTATATCCTTCAACTGCACATGCACTGGAACCAGGGAAGCCAGGAATGCTTATTAGAGAAAGTGCAATTGGTTAGCTTCTGCAAACATTTATTACGTTCAATAAGGTCCTGGGATTTCTTCAGTTCTGTCATCTATTAAAAACAGTGACTGCAGGTGGGCTTGCTTAGGTAGGAAATATAAGGTGTGGGATTTGTATATGTGGGACTTAGCATTCCTGTAGACCAACCATCTCTACAATAATTCAGCTGACAAATGATGCAGGGTAAGATTCATTCTCTAATAACAGAACCTTCACGGAACTGAACTGATTTTGTTAAGAGTTATCCTCTGTTTGAGAACTTTAATTTTGGTTGGGTTTCGGTTCATATGATATAAGGAGACGTATAGTGTATCGAATGCACACTAATTTGGGGTTTAATGAGACGGAGGCCGGTGCTCACTCCAGTGTCACAAGATCTGAGTTTTGAGTATGATGGACTAAGGAGATCAGCTGGGAAACAGGGACTTGCGAACTGAACTTGGTGTCCTGTAAAGATGTTGGGGGATGTTAATGGGAAGGGCAGGAGGAAGAGGAGGTAAACAGAGTTTGGCTCTGCGGTGCAGTTTGGTTTTATTCCTCCCTCGTTCATTGATATCCCTTAATTTTTAAGAGTAGGATTTCTTTTTCATCATATTCCAGTTCTCTGAAGTCACATCCATTAATTGTTTATTACCTATTTCAAGTGGTATCAGGGCATCTATATATTTATTAGAAATTAGGTGTTTTGTTCTGCTGACTACATTCTGCCTATAAGTTATACAACACTGATTTTTTTATGTTTACTTTGGAGGCATTTCCTGTGGATGAACTTAAAAATGCTTGCTATGTCTTCCCCTTTGCAGTCTTTGCCTGGTACTTATTTGGGCAGAATGCTGGAGTCCTCATTTTAGAAGGTCCTCCCCTACAAAATGCAGGGTAGCAACAGAACTGAATTTTCAGAACACTTCAGTTAGTAAATACAGTTAGTTTATGTCCAGATTCTGGCTATTTTATTATACTCCTGTCTTCTCACATGGAAAATGTACTTAACTTTTAGGTGCATATGTTTGGACATCTTGTTTTCTATGGCAATGCTATAGAAATGCTATAGGCAGCCTGTCCAAAGCTGTGTTCAAGTATTACAGAATTTTGCATTCTTATTGCCCAAGTCAAGAAGACATCTATAGCTAGAAATTGCTCATGATTACCATGGACAATATTAAGCTTTATTATTACAAAAATCAGTATCAGCAAACTTACCAAATGCTCTGTTTTATAGCTAATATCAGAGAGCAAGCTATAATAGTCCTGAGACTAATACTTGAGACTAGTCATAAAATTCAAGGAGCTAGTCATAAAATTTAAGAAATCTTGCAATTGTCTTAATAAATCCATTTTTATCATTAATTCAAATATATCATAAAAGGCTTGAACTTTGATATCCATTACTCTTTCAAAGTAGAGTTAAAAGGGATTGAAGAATATGTAAAAATTGAACTAAAGTATTGTGTCTTTCCAGGGGCATCCAAATGTCTTGGCAAAAAGGTGTGACAAAGATACATGTTCAGTTTTTGCTCCCATTAAATCCGTCAGTAGCTTCTCTATGGAACCCTGGTCATTCTTCACCTTTATGGCATTTTTCTATGGGAAATCTCTTGTCTCTAGTTTGTAGGCTTTATGTGGTGTGTGTGTATGTGTGTGTGTGTGTGTGTATGAGAGAGAGAGAGAGAGAGAGAGAGAGTGAGAGTGTGTGTGTGAGTGTGTGTGAGTGTATGTGTGTGTGTGCGTGAGAGAGAGAGAGAGAGAGAGAAAGGGAGGGAGAGAATGTGAGTGTGTACTGTGTGTGTGACACATTTATCTCCTCAGTTAACAGCCTCTTCCCTACAATGCCACTTGAATGCAGCTTGACGTTGCACTTAAACACCACCATTACTCTGACTAAAAGCTATTCCTGTGGCCATGCACTTCTCTCTTCTATCTGCTTTCTCATCTGACTCAGTGGTTCCCAATGTGTTTGTCCCGGTGGCTTTGACAAGCCCTCTTTGGAACTAAGTACCACCCAGTGCATCCAGACTTGCAGTGTCACTCGCTGTCATTCTGTGAATCTTTCAAATGAGATCAAGTCACTTAAGTGGCGCTCACAATGACCCACGGCCATGGTTTCAACATTAAGACAACATTTCCCTGTTAAAATCAATTGCTAACTAGGAGTCTTCTTTGTAAAAAAAAAAAAAAAAAATCAGGTGTCCCTTTGTGTGTGGCATTATGTCTGGGTCTTCAATTCTATTCCATTCATCAACGGTTCTGTTTTTATTATTACAAATATTGTAATATTTTATTACAACAGCATGTTGTTTTATTGCTAAAACTTTTGTATTACAATTTGAAATCTAGGATAGTGATAGACACAAAAGGGGTAAGCACAAAATCTCACCTCTAGTTAGGAGGTGTTTGTGACTGATGCCTACTGGGTGAGGGGAATGAGTTTTCATCAATGTAGTGGCACTGGGTACATCAACCACACTTCAAGGCAAGCCTCGTGATCAGGAGTAGTTGATAGATACAAAATGGTCTCTATGCTTTGGTTTTTGTTGTTATTGGCTTTTTGTTTTTTGTTTTTTTTTTATTTGTTTTTGTTCTTTTAAGAGAGAGAAAGAGCACAGTTGGGTGGGTAGGGTGGGAAGGAGTTGAAGGAGTGGAATTTATGATCCAAATAGGTTGTATAGAAAAAATTAAAAACACAAAGATTAAACAACAAGGAGCAACCCCATGTTCACTGAGAGAGTCTGTGAGATGAAGCTGCGCAAGGGGAAATGTCCTCATCGAAGACACCTTCCAAAGACAGCAAGCAGCTGTTGTTTAGCCAGAAAGTTCAGAAATAGAGACAATGTGGAAATATAGACATGTGCCTAACGGGCAGACACAACAGTATTTGAACCCTGAGTCTGGTGTCTCATTATCAGCTGACCCTACGTGGTCCCCTTAACTCCTTGTGGGCAATTTCCCACCTGAAATTAGACATATTTAGGCTACATTTTGTTCCTGTGAAGATGTGAGAAGACCCTCTTACAAAACAGCTAAGAGGACTCTACAAATCGGCAAAACTATGCTTGTCTTAAATGTGCACTGGACTGTACAGAAGAGGAGTCTGTAGAGAGAGTGACTGAGCAAACCCTAAATAACAATTCATGCTCGGTTTGGGCCAGCTTCTCTCACCTGAGTCATAAACAATGTTGGCTCCACTAATGGGAAAGAGACCTCTGCTAAGTACCTGCTCCACACCAGAGGCCTGAGCTACTTCCCTCAGGCCTATCTTCCCATATTCTGCATATTTCTTCTAACATTACATCTGACAAAACCTGTGAGCAAGGGCGCTGTTGTTGCAAGATGAGTGCTGAGGTGAGTCTGACACTGAATTCCACGTCCTTCCTGTTTTTACCATAATAAGAGAAGGCTTTGGAGAAAACATTTTTATAGAATTCTGTTAGGGAAATTCATTTTCTTATGGAAATTTCTAGAGTTGTTAAAGAGCAGTATTTGATTAGATTGAAAGATTATTCTGATTCAGATTCTCTTAATAAAGTTTAATGAGCTTGTGATTATTTCTTCTTAGAAAAAGAATAGACTAATTTCAAAGCCCCTTACAACAAGCTCACGGACAAGAACAAGCAGTGGCTCCTGACCAGGTGTTGTTTGCTGGTCATTCATTGAAAATTGTCTTAATATAACTTGCAAGTCTTCGCAGCATGGCTTCTTCAGACTCACAGCCTGAAGAAACTGCAGAAGGACATTCTAGAACCAGTTGAACTTACTTCCTAACCCTATTTGGAACCAGAAAACTAGAATCAATGAAAGACAAACCTCAAGTGAACATGAAAGCAGAAAAATAATATTAAAGTCTTTTGAAAATGGTTAGAAAGAATAATGCAGATTTAGATGGTATTACAGAAGAGAAACACATGAGGGTGCTCTAACCAGATGTCATAATAAATTAATTAACTGTAGTTATTGGGGGAAATTGAGGTCTTATGTAGATGGCAGTGTTGAGTTGTGACTTAGCATTGACTAAACAGATATATCTTGGAACAGATGACTTTTCTTCCAAATGGAAACCCCACACACGCCACCCATACTCTCATTTTTAAAAGTAGATGGTATTCTTATCAGACAATTTGGAAAGCACTAAAAAGCAACAAAAGAAAACTCTGGAGTGATGTTCCTGTCAGTCCTGGGGGGCTGAAATTTTCTTGAGCTGGGCCTGTTGGAAACTCAGCTCAGGAGGCTGCCTTCAAACACGAGTTCAGCCCGTTCTCATTTGGATTGCACAGACCTTCTGCTGCTGAGAAGGGGGAGTTGGTACTGGGGTCCTAATGACCGCAAGAAGAGAATTAGAGACGCATGTTTATCTCAATACATTTACTCTCATTAAAGTTCATATTCACTGACATCATGCATCTCCTTGAAAAAAAATCTGCCCACCCACCATTAATTAAAGCCATATTTTAAAAAGTCAGTGTGTGCACTTTTATTCCAATCAAAAGTAGCCTCCTAAGTTTTGTGGAGTAGGCAGGAGAACATCTGAGGCCCGACAGCTGTTCACCAATATGCAGTGAACAATCATGTGATTTACATTAAAACACTTGTTTATGCAGGACCTAGTACAGAATAGTTAAGATCTATCGTTTTGAAGATTAGAGCTATTCGGTGTCTAATGAGCTATTATAAAAGCTTAACATATATTTTATGTTACACTCTTTTGGATACAATGTAGCCTATCTTTCCAAATAGAGAGATGTAGTTAAAATACCCCATTCAAATAATTAAGCAGTACTCTCCTATCCAAGACACCACACTTTATAACGTACATGCGCTCTATCAGTGTCTAAACAAAGGCCAGTATAGATTATTTTTATCTAAATCATTGCGCAAACAGCAGTTACCAATTGGAGGATTGCACAACCTTAGTCTATATTCTTGGCAGTGGTCACTATAAGTACACAGCTTCACACAAATGAAGAATGTTAATGTTTAAGTTCAAAAAAGGCACTGTTTGTAAACAGCTCGGGCCACACTCATCCTATTTCAAGTGCAGAGTAAGAGTCCTTTTCTTCGACTTCTTTGAAATGAGATTTGCACAGTAAGGGGATTTCATCCAAACAGTTCTGTATGCTTTGCCTATGCTTTTGCATGTCAGTCCCTCCTCCACACCTTCCACTTGTTTGCTTATCTTTTTTTTTTTTAACAAAATAATATCAGGCATATTTCATGTTTTATTGATGAAAGACAAATTACAGCTGTTTCTTTTGGCAATTAGATTATCTTTTAGTGGTTTAGACCAAATATTTGTTTATCTCAGCCAGTTTCTACTTTATGCCCAAAGGCAGAGATAACAACATTCTGGTTCTCTTGTCATTCTGGCTAAGCTGTCATCTGAACAGTCCTACCTCGTTAATGCCTTGGCCCTGGGCACTGATGCAGTTTGATACTAGGCTGAAGTGCTTGAGTTCTAACCAATTCCTGGTGAGAACCTTTGGGCTTCACTTTCCTTGTGCACCAAATGGGTGTTTGAAAGGTGATTGCAGACTAGATTCCTATGGACTAGGGGGTTCATCAGGATGAAATGATAAGGGTGTTTCTTTGGCTCTCTTATTCAGCCAGTAACATAAAAAGTGGGGGAGGCTTGATAGTTAGTACTGGGTCTGGCTTCCAAAGAAGCCACTCAGGAGAAGCCAGCTCACCAGGCCTGTTGTCCATGTTGTCGCTGCTTTCATGGAATATCTAGGAGAAGATGCTCTGGGTATTGATGCACCCTACAAGTGTTCAATATTCTATTGCTATTCAGGATGAAGAACTATCTGGCTGGCAGATGATACCCCCTGCCTGGACTCCACATTATCCAGAGGGATCATAAAATACTTGACTCACTCCACTGTGCGTAGCAATGGGGTGGACTCCTTGAACTCAGCTGTGGGGAAGAAGGCGGGGCATGGGTGGGGCTATCTCAGGCCAGTTGGTGGTACTCTTTAGAACAAGTGACCCTGGGCTGGGGGTCAGTGGGAAGGAAGCTGTGTCTGCACAGCATTTAGTCAACTCCATGAAATCTGAAGGTAAGCTCTGTCTCAATGAGTCCCAACGCCACAGGGTCCTCAAATGAGTAGGAGAGTGGTTCCTACCTTCCTTCCAGCTCTGTTGTTGTGGAGGTTCATCAAGGCTCGGGCATCCTTCCCTTTCCTTTCCTTGGCATCTACAAACGCACGGGCGAACTTGATCCCATAGTCAATGTTGTCGCTGCAGCCACCCCAGTCAAAGGTGCCTTTGCTGTCCTTGGCACTTCCTTTCTTCTTTGGGTCGCAGGAGCAGGACTTTAGTTCTCCTTGGCTACAGGCCCTGGTGATGGCAAATACAACTCCAGCTGAGGAGATGGCGTAAACAAAGGCAGATTCCCGACTACCTGAAATGAAAATGCTTTTCTTAAAAGTGGTCAGAGAGCGTCTCTTAAAGTGTTCCACTTTGCTGTCACATGGTGAGCTGCTTGGCATTTCACCTCCTACGGTGTTCAAGGATTCTTTTCGAGATCCCAGGCTATTTCTTTAATACGAATCACTTACACTTAACGTAGGATTTGATGCATTTAAATATCTAATGTACAACTCCCCTTAAAGAGTAGAAAAGATGAAAAATAGCCTTGCTCCTGGTTTCAGCAAGTCACATTCACCCCAAACCCTAGATGCCCCATAAGAGCAGGACTGGCATGAGTCACTTCGTTTCTCCTTCTATAAAACAGTCTGGATTCTACAACTCTATCATTCATTCCATGATATGGTTTAGAAGTCATCACAGCTTGGAAAAAAGCTGTCAAGACAGATACCGTTGCGTGTGACTATAGTCTTGGCTACTCCAGAGGCTGGGGTGGAAGACTGCTTGAACCCAAGACGCAGAGGCCAGAGCAAACAAACACCTTCCCACATCTCTAGGCATTACTTGAGATATTAAGGCAAATTTAGCCTACAGACAGTGAAATACTGACATCAAGGAAATCTTGGTGCTTGAGTGGGAAGAGAATTCAGGCAGCCACCAGCTCCTGGCATTAACACGGGAGAGCTGGCTTGCCATCAACTTTCACAAGTAATTGGAAGAAATTGTTGAAGGTGATATGCAATATCCTTGGGTTACATACTGTGTCTAACTACCCTTTCTTCTGGAACACCTGCATTAAACATTGGTATCGGGTCAAAGACAGTGAAAAGGTTTTCCTTTGGTTTTTCTGAAAAGAAACAAATTTACCACCTATAATTAGACTTGGGCAAGAACTCTTTGGGGGCTTTCGTAGACTTGTTCTTTATTAGAGAGCAGCCTACTTTCACTTGCAGGCTGAGAGGTACATATTTCAGTGCAATAACTACATTAAATTATTTTAATAATCTGTAGTAACTCATAACACAGTGTTGTGGTAGGGTGACAGATATAAGGCTCTTTGGGGGTCTGTGTGCACCTCATTTTTCAAGTGAAACTGTATTTCATTGTTATTAGCATAGCTTTTTATTAATGGTTGCTGCAGCAAATATATTAACAATCAAAATAGAGGCTGGACAAGCTAATGCCAAGGCAAGGCAGAAAGCAGAGAACCATTCAGTGGTTCAATCTGTCAAGAGCAGTGTGACTCTTTGAACCACACCAGCTGGGAGAACAGACCACTTTTTCACACTGAAACCTTGCTCATTTCCACTTGTCAGTCTGTGCTACAGGTTACTGGGCATCGCTTGCAAAATTTGCATTGCTCGTCTCATGATTAAAAACCAGGAACTCAAATGTACACCATATTACCCCCAGCCTTTTAGGAATATCTCCGTCCCAAACTCTATCCATCGGAAAGGGAATCAGTTATTTTCAGGGATAATCACTTAGATGAGTATTTGTCACAGGTAGCAAGCAGCGCTAGTGTCTAGAGACAGAGGACTGTGAGCTCCCAGGAACTCTTTCAAAAGTCTCAGAGTATTCTATCCGGCTCACACATAGGTGAAGAGGAATAGAGAGGTGGCGACTAATCTGGCTTGATTTTGTCTACTGGCTTTTAGATAAATAACAGTTTCATTACATATCTATTTTTATAGTTTTGAAAAATTCCTTGCTGATAGTTGCCTGTTTTTATCATTGAAAGTCTAGTTTGGGATTTGAAGTTCAGTGTCCATATTTACAGATATCATATGTGGGAAATAATCACACATGCTTAATGTATTAGCCACTAATCTTATAGTTTGAGTAAGAAATTTTGTAAGTGAGAAAAAGCATGGAAGATGTCATCATAGCATGTTAGGAACTCACAGTATTTTAAAAACCGTAGAGGTTTTTAAGGTACAAAATTCATTCTCAAGTGATAGCTAAACAATCACATTAACTTATTGACTCAACCAAAAATATAGCAATTTTTTATAATTCAAAAATAATTTCCAAACAAAACATCATCTCTCTAATTATATGTTATCAGTTAAACATATTCATTAATGTCTAGATATTGTCACATAACTTTTTGTTTTACCTCCAGATGTTGTGGGTTCATGTAGATATGGGGTGAAGACGTTTTCAGTTAAGTGTTTTAGATGATTCACTAAAAGGCTGTGTGTGAAATAGCATGTTTTGAGATCTGGCCTTGGAACCAAACAGAATTTGCTCATGGGTTTCTTAGAAACCCTGATTCCTCTTCAGGCCAGCACAACTGAAATAAAATGCTAATCTAAATGGTGATATGGATGTTTCCTGGTGTGTTACTGTTGGAGTTGCTATCATCTGAGGACTGAAATGCACCGGGCAGTACTGGGCATGCAGTCGGGTTTTATTGGAGTTAAGATGCTTTCTTGTCTCCTATCTTTACTGTCCTTATTTCCTTTTGTCTTCTCCTCTTGAAGCTTACAAGGATGAACCCTCCTAATTCTCTTTTGTTTTTTAAGCCTATTCTAAAATTTCAGAGGTATCTACTTAAAAGACTATGTTTGGGTTTTTCACTACCTGTGGAAGGAGTAAATTCCAAATGTTTTAAATAAAATTCATTCTGTTTTACTCAGGTCTCTCAGCACGTGAGGCAATTGCTCTCCATTTCTCTATAATCATGGGGGATTTTAGTAGCAGTGGTGTAACTCTTCCTAGATCACCTAAAGGGACATTTACATTTCTAACAGAGAGTTCTTCACAACTGTAGATTAAAATGCCCCTCTAAGTAATTAACTGTGAGAAGTCTGTGGATTACTTCATTGGAATTTCATGATTATTTCCAGGAGAAGCTGCTGTAGGCCAAATTCAGCCTTCCGCAAACCAATGCAAAATCGCCAGCGACAGTCGCAGGGAACTGGGAAGAAGCCAGCCTGCTGTGAAGAGTGGAAACAAATCCTGGGCTGCTTTGAGGGTTTTAAGTTTTGAGCACCTTGGCAAAGGGCTCAGCATTGTCTGTAGGAAGTCCCAGTAGGAAGCCCTTATTTACCTGAGGCCATAGGCCAAGTCAAGGAGGGCTTAGACCAAGTCAATGAGTTCAGCTTTCTCTCATTACAGTCTCTTCCCTCTCAGTGACTCGGCAAAGTGTTCTATGAACTGATCCTCAGCTTTGGCAGAGATGCCATCTTTGGATCATTTGTTGAAGCTGCTTCCTTTTAGGCCAACGTCATGGCTCAGAAAGAAAAGGCTGAGTTGACTCTCAGGAACGCACAGTGGAAAGAGAGAAACCAGTGTTTAAACTTGTCTCCTCACCTCTACATGCCCCCATCCCTGCCCCGTAATAATATTTTAAAAATTTAAATTTTTGTGATTTAAAGGCTGTTTTTTTCACCCCTCCATAAGCAAAAAACTTAAGAGGTCTACAGGTTATCCAGTATAAATGGGAAGTTCCTCTAATTTAAATCACTGGAAACTCTTGATCTATTTCAATCAGGGAAAATACTGCCTGTGATGACTTGTGATGGATATTTGCAAACTTTCTTTGACAAGGTCCAGCACTAATTGATTTAGTGGTGAACTAATCTAGGTGAAGTCTTAAAATTCCATGAGGCTGACATTTGTTATTATCCTTTCAAAAATTTGCGATGTCATATCGAAACTCTAAAAGGAATGCATAAGAATATAGTTCTTAAACTAGAGAATAAAATTGCAGAGTATCACAGTAAATTAACTTTAGGGATTACTCTAAGAGTGAGAGTACTACGCCCTTGGGGGATTTTAGAGACATTCATTTATGCATTTGGCCTCATAAAAGCCTAGGGCTAGGGTGATGACATGATAGGAACACCCTCTGTTAAGCATTACCAAGTACACAGCCTGGATGATTTTCTTGGGAATGGGAGGGAGTGGGGTGGGCAAAACAAGTGTAAAGTTCTCTGTTTCTGTCTTTTCACATAAACTGTTGTATTTCTAGTCAGATTTCCAACTAACTAATGGGCAGAGTTATTTCTTGAAGAATGCTACTCCTGCCAGCATAGTGGATGAATATTATTTGAAAGTAAAACTTGACTTTAATTTATTTTCTCTGATTATATGAGAATAGATCACTAGCTTTGAGTTACTTTCAATATTCAGACATTTAAAGATCCCTTGTATCAATTAGAAAACACTAATTAAATCTCCCTCTAAGAGAAAAAGAAATCTCTGTATTCAGGGTCCTTAGTCCTCATTCATAAATAGTCTTACTACCTAAAATGTAGCTGGAAAAGCAATAGGTTCTCACTACAAGTTTACCTAGTCGTTAATGTAGCAAATGAATGAAATGGGACCTACAATGTACAGGCACCAAGCAAAGTGGAAAAAAGTAATACAGGCTAGTCTCTGCCCTTGCAGAATTTACATTCTATGGAAAATAGTGTTAAGTAGATACAGGGTGGCTCTGACATGGTTAGTCAAACAAGAGGTCAAAGGTGATAAGGTAAGATTTGTCTCTACTCACAAAATTTTCATAGTTATCTTAAGTAATAGCAATAGTCTTTGGATGATCAAAAGTTTGAACATACTATCTTGATCTTCTGAAAGGCTCAAGCCTCAGAAAGACATTTAAAAAAAAAAGTCAAAAGAGTTCTGTGGTTGCTTCTTTTTCTCCAAAGACAAAATTTGATCCCAATTTCATCATGCAGTATTGAAGTGATGGACAGAGCAAAGAGTGAAAGAAGAATAGCTTGCAATCCTTCGGACCGTGGTCTGTCAACCTGCTCCACCAAAGACACATAGACTTGAAATAGTTCCTTGACGGCTACAGCTCTCATCTCTGGAATGAGATGATGCTACCCCAAAGCACAAACTCACTGAACAGAATGCCACTAAGCATGCACAGCGGCTTTGAGTACTGGTGCAGGGAGGGTCAGGAGCAGGGAGTTGGGTGAAGGCAGGAGACTCACTTCGGAGTAGGACCCGGCCAAAGAGGCTGTGGTCTCTGTCCAGGGTATTGCAGTTCCAGCGGTGCTGGCGGAACTGGTGCTGGCACTCCGCTGTCCACTCAGCCACACCCAGGCCAATAGCGCGCATCACGTCTGGGTGTCGGTGGCACAGCTGACGCTGGCGGCTCACCAGGCCTGGCACGTTGTCACACATCACCCTAGAGGAGCCACTTGTAGCTCTCATGTACCTGTGAGAAACCAACAGAAAGGCAAAAGTGATGTGAAGGGAGCTTGGTGTTCCAGGAGGCCAGCATCCAAAACACTGAGTATGAATTACTTTTCTTCTGCTAACACTAGCAGGCAAGGGGTATTTAATTTCCATTCAGTGCCGAAGCAGGCAAGGGAAGAATGACCAATGACCTGATCAAAGCTACTTCCAAATAGAGTGCCAACTATCTCTCCCAGATTTGGGGCCACCAAACGATGCTTTGGAAAGGGAGGTGGAGGCAGTAGCATTGTGAGGATCAAGGCTTGAATGGGGGGCAGTGTGTTGAGGAGAACACAGAAAGAATTTCAGAGAACTCTCTGCTCTCAGGGACTGCCATATGTCTGCTTTTGGCTTTGGAGGAAGCTGACCTTTAGAAGTTCCTCACTCCCATTTGTTTGACCTAAATGTCTTCAAAACTGCCAGCATCGATCCCATTAGCACCTGCTGGGATCTGAGGCTGTGTTCTTCTTACAAATGTGGCATTCTTCCCACACTAAAGGGTCCTTAAAATGGTTTTATTTTCTGGCTCTTTTTGGTGCTTATAGAAACTTTTTAGGGAAAAAAAGTCCTTCTATTGTTATCAAGAGCACTAAATAGTTGGAAGAATCAGTCCAATAGCACCATAAAATACTTTTCAAAAAGAAACTTTAACAAAAAATTGCATCATTATCTCTGGGCAGATGTTCTCCATTAGTTGTGAAACATTTCGAAAGGTACCTTTTACACGACCCGAGCTGCCACAGGGGTCTTTTGAAGTGGCCAGACAAGGAATAGCTTCTTCTTGTATTGCCCATTATTTTATATGCTCATAAAATCATTACAGCTGTGACAGCTGAGAGACAATGTGACAAAATGCTGGAGCAATGAATAATATTTATACACACACGGAAACAGAAATAATCATTTTATTGAAAGAATGGTCAATCTGATAAATCATTCTTTGGTCCTGTGTTAGCAAAGTGAAGGCTAAAGGCCTCCCTGTTCAACTCCCTTAGGAAGGAGCTGTCAACCCCCCGCCCCCTCCCCCCGTCCCCCCACCCCATTAGCAGCAGTGATTTGAGTGATTTGCTCTGTTTCTCTCTGGCACTTAGATGTCTAAATAGTCACCGACTTTGACTGAGAGTCTTACCGTTGTCCAATACGAGAAGATGTGTGTGTGGGATAGTCAATCTTTCTGAACTGGTATCAGAGTGCTTTAGTATCTACCCTGGTAGTCTACGTACAAGAAAGTTACGGAGCTTGCAACTCCATCTCTTTTCAAGGTCATAAAGCTGAGAGGTGGAGATGATTTCTGCATAGGCAGACTACACAAAATAAATCATAGATCAGCATACAAAGCCTAGTTACACTTTAGGAAGACAGTTTTGAGTAGGATAACATCTTGGGTACTTCAGATTTAGTAGTTTTGCATCAAAGTAATAGTTCCTACCTGGAGGCTGCCTTGTTGGGGTGAAGGACCAGGAATGTGGAAGCACAGGAAAGAATACAAAATCCCAGGCTTCAGGTACTACAGCTTCAACTGCCTGGATTGATTTATCCTGAGGCAGTTTTTTTGAGGATGTTGGGGTGGGTGGTGGCTGTTGCCGTTTTCAAGGTGAATACACACACACACACACACACACACACACACACACACACACACACACGCACACACACCCGTCTCTACTACAGTTAGAGACCAGGCTAGCACATTTCTCAGCAGAATAAGATATTGGCTGCTTTTGCTGTCATTCAGCTGGATCCAAACAACCAAACATTAGAGCTTTCATTTGTGGGGCATGGGAATGCTTTTGGAGTTGTCAAAGCCAAACTGGGTTTTGGAGAAAAGCAAAAGGGTTAGGCTCAGGATGTTCTGATAAGACCGTGTTGCTTCAGAATCCACAATTACCAGGACTGGGCAACAGCCAGGGAGGGTCTATGCGACCAGTCGGGTCCCCCCTTCCATCTCCAAAAATCCATCAGCACCGCGCCCATATGCGTGGACTTACCACCATGAAGAGCTGACCTCAGGGGTGAGCCAGGTCAAGAGCAGAGGGAGCCAGAGCCAGATTCCACCGAGAGGGACGTTCATATTAACCCCCTTGCGTCTACATCAGGTCAGACTCCGTGTGCGGGCGCCATGCGTGCCCGGAGCAGAAGCGCTCAGCTCCGGGAGCGCCTCGTCACGGCTGCCGGCGCCTCTGCGCCCCCGCCCCCCCGCCGCTCGCGTCTGCGGCTAGTGGTGAGACTCACTGATAAAGTTTCAAAAGACGAGCCCAGCGAGCGATAAAGGGCAGCCTGGACTGCCTCGCCCACAGCCAATTCCCCAGGCGATGCGAGTGCAGGCAGCCCCAAGCTCTGCGTGCCTCCCGCGCACCCTGTCCTTTCGGTTCCCCTCCAGGCGCAGCCAAGGAAGGGGGCGCTGCGCCGGGCGGGGCGTGGGGGGGCACCAGGTTTTATAGAGGAGTGGGAAAAACGATGGCAAGAGATACCTCCGGGTGAGGAGGGGTAGAGGAAGTTGGCAAACCTCGGGGTTACTCCGAGCATCACTGAGGCAAAGGCACCTTTGGGGGAAGTTTTTAGCCAAAGAGCTTCAGTGGGCTAGGGCCACCTCCGGAACATAGGCTAGCAGTTTCTGAAAATCTGAAATCCCTGATCATGCAACCTTCGGAGACAGCGGGGGCATGAGGAGATAACTGTGCACTGGATTCAAGAGACCAAAAATCATTTTCAACTTATTGTTTCAATACTGGGAGGTAGTACTCATGGCGATTGGGGTCTGCAGTGTCTGAGTGGGCTAGGCTGAGAACGGAGAGCCTAGGCCTCGGAAATGAAGACCTTTGGCCTTGATTCCTGTGTTCCATACACGAAAAGAGTGGAGGAGAGGAGGTGGGACCCAGAAGATCTCAAGCAACAGTTTCAGCCTAAGCGCCCCTGGGAAGGTGCGGCTTTTGCGCACCCAGCTTCTCCCAGTGCTGTCGAGGGAGTGCAATAGATCACAGGGGAGCTCCTAGGCTTCCAGGTGTCTGCTCCCTGGCTTGGATACATCTTTCCAGCCAGGGTGCCCAACCTGTGCGTCTGGCCAACAGTGACGCTAGATCTTGGACCTAGGTCCCCAAGGAGTAGAGACGGGGCTTGGGCTCGAGGGTGGAACATCTTGAACACCAACTGGCTTGTAGCCTCGACGTTTATCACCGGAAAGAAAGACCAGGAACTCACAGCGACCTTGAACTGTTCCATTGCTCTTTTCCTGGGGCGGGGGTACCACCGCCACCACCCAGGAGCGTGCCCGGGAAATAGGGAGTATAAAGGGGTTGTATGGTCATTGTGTGTAGGGCACGAATGTTGATAGGAAGGATGATACTCTCTACCCGCATCGCCCACCTCTTGGGCCGGGATCAGCCAGAACGTCAGCTATCGCCCAGCACCGAGCGGTGAGAGGCTGGACGAGGCACAGCCCAGAGATGCCAAAAACCTGAAAGATGCTGTCATCGCCCACCCCCTTCCCCCTCGCTGTCCGTGGCAGGTCCGGCCCCTCCCAGGCTGACCCAGATACATCCCCTTTTGGGTCCGGAAAGGGAGGAGAGGGAAACAAGCACCGCGCCACCCACGACTCGGGAAGAGCAGGGCTCCGCGCCAGAGCTGCTCCGTATCACTGGGCTGCGACCCAGGGGAAGTTCTGCTTCGTCTTCGCTAGGCGAGGGAGGGGGTGCGCTGCTGTTCTGAGGCTTTGGATGAGCGCGCACGTTGGCAGGGGAGGGCTGGGATCACTCCCAACAGCATTACCACGTGCACCTCAATTTATGGTCACCAGCCTTCTTTCTGAGGGAAGCAGAGGGACAAGCTAAAATTTATCTTCACTCGCCATTGTCTCAGTTTCTGGAAGTACTGAAGTTTCACTTCTAGCAGTAAATAAAATCAGGCCATACGGTGACTTTCGGGAAGGCAGGCAGGTTACATGACAATGGAAACGTTAACTGCTTTTGAAACTCCAGCTCACAAGTCCCACCCAGCACATTCTGTCCTCACAGTTCAGGGGCTGTTAGAACACAAGGAGTGTGACCATCAGTTTAGGACCCTTTCCTCTCCGCCCAGGGAATTATATACCGGCAGACCTGCCCTTCAGTTGATGGTGAGGCCAATGGAATGACCTAAACCTGAAACAGGCCTCCTAGAAAAGGGATGGCCCATCCATCCTCAGAGCCAATTAAATCCTCCCCACAGAGTTTCCTGGGAGGAACACGAGGAAGGGCCACATGCCTTGCAGAATACAAACCAGTTTTGGTCAAAGGCAAAAGGCTAAAAAAGTTCAAGAGAGGCTAAACCCAGATGTGAAAAAGGTCCACCCAAACACCCCTCCTGACCTGTCTGGAGGCAGTCTGGACCCGATGATGATGACCACTCTCTTCCAGATCTGACTCCACTTCTCTCCCTGCTCCACCCCTAGCCACTGAGGGCCCATTACATGGCCTCACACAGCTTCACTTCCTACCTTCCTTCTTGTGAGCAATTAGTCTCTCAAATGCTCTTGGACAGGTAGTTGGGAAATGCCCAAGGCAGGCAGGAGAGGCAAGCCTTTCTGTCATCAGAAATGATAGAAGAAAGAAGAGTTAACCAATGGCAAGGTCAGTTTCACAGGTCACACTAGGTACCGCAGAGGTTGACAAGCAGGATCAAGCATGCTTTTTATATTTATCAACTTAAATGTTCTAGTTTTTTTCAATAAGAAATATCAGAATTGACCATAAAATTTACTACAATATACAGAATCCAGTTGTTTCCACCCAATTAAAAAAAGATGAATGTCAGTCTGCTTATAACTTCAGTATGGCGTCTTAGCCAAATGAGTCAGTCTATTTTCTTAGTTAGAGCCATTGTTTGTCTAATCTCCCAGGGCAGAGAAGAGAACGAATTTACTCCCAGACCATCTCCACCCTTTGAAAATGAAGTTACTTCTTCAACTTCATACTCATTTGTCTTTCAGTCTGTGTTATTTCTTGAGGCAGTGATCTCCAATACAACCACTTGCTTTTAAAAAAGGTTTATTTTTATTATTTTAAATTACATGTATGTGTTTGCCTGCATGTGGGTATTGCACACAGCTGTAGGAAGCCTCAGAGGCCACAGTTTTCAGATCGCCTGTAACTGGAGGTACAATAACGAGCCACCTGACATTGATGCTGGGAACTAAATTCTGGTCTTTGGGAAGAGCAGCAAGTGTCTTAAGCACTGAACGACATCTCTAGCCCCAATAACCATTTCTTAACCAAAGGAAAAATCTTTTAAGTCCCAGTGTGCATTTCAACAAATGACAACAAAGACTTGCTTCTAAGCCCAAGAGAGTAACAGGTACCTGACGTTTTATACAGAAGAAAGGTATACATCTGGACAAAACTATGAGACACCTGGCACTGGGAGCAGCACACAGTGGACCCCTCAGAGAAAATAAAACATATGATATGATCCTTACAACTATCTCATGAATGTCCTGCTTTTTTTTCTGCTGAAGATCACCCCCTTGGAGGTGTATGCAAAACAGAACCCAAGAAAAGCAGGAGTCTCTGTTAATGAAGGAGAGAAGAGTTTGCGCTACAGCCCAAACAGACAAGGCAGAATTTCTGAGTTGAGAGAAAGTCTCAGCAAGAACCAGAAATTGTAAAGAGGAACCAGACAAATCTTATAATTGAAAAATATAGTCACTGAAATACCTATTTCACCAGATAGGGAAAATCACAACATTGAAAAGACAGAAGAAATTGAAAGATATAACTATAAAAATACAATGCAAAGAAAATTCTGATAAATGGCAATGACAAATATTTCACTAGTACCCATTATTATGAAAAGAAAATGAAATTGATGGTGTGAATGACTTCAGATTTCTCATAAATTACAAAGGGAAAGAAAATATGAAGAACATTGAATAAAATAATGAGAATCATAAGCCTAGAATTCTATATCCAGTGGAAATATTCTTCATGAATAAAAGTCAAATGCACATATAGCCAGAAAAAGGAAAACAAAGAGAATTCACTGTCAGAAACCCATGTGAGAACTATTGCTAAAGCGGTTCTGCAAGCAGAATCAAAAGGTTGCAAAAAGAACCTGACCTGATGAGATGTCTCAGTTGGTAAACTGCTTACTGTGCAAACATGAGGAATTTGATTTCAGATCCTCAACACTCATTTAAAAATCCAGGAAAAGTAGTCATACATGTAATTATGGTAGTGGCAAGACCCCTGGGTCTCGCTGATCCACCTGCCTCGCTGCATTGGAGAGCTCCATGTTCAGTGAGGGACCTATTTCAAAAAGTAAGTTGGACTGTGATTGATGAAGAAATCCTCATCACCAGCCTCTGGTCTTTATATACATGTGTACTCTTGTGTACTTGCAATGTGCATGTGCAGGTGAGTGCACAAGAACCCAAGAACCCAGACATGAACACACATACACCCCCCCCACCAAATATAAGAAATAAAAAGAAATTTGGATGAAGGAAAAGCAAAAGAAATGATATCTGTATGTGTTAATATAATGGAACACACTAGCCTTTTCCAGATCTTTAATATATGTTAACGGGGAGATGTTTAGCCGGTAAAAGCCCTGACTAATGACCTGAGTTTGATCCCTGGAACTTACAAAAAAGTCCTGATGTCATGGTAGTGGCATGCTTCTGTAATCTCAGCACTCCTATAGTGAGATAGGAGACAGGAGAATTGCTCAGAAATCTGTAGGCCAGCTAGCCTGATGGACAGAGTGGAGGGCAGTGATAGGAGGAAGAGAAACCCTGCCTCAAAAGCAAGGTGAAGGCAAGAGCCGGCTCTGGAAAGTTGTCTCCTGGCCTCTACACATGTACCACTGCACACTGTATGCATTGCAATACCAGCCAATCAATATGTTGATAGTTAGAAGCACAAATTATAACACTGTCAGATATGTTTTATGTTGTGTGCAGAGGTAATACATGAAAAGGAACAATTTAAAGAGGGAGGGGTAATGAACTGACATGGTGACAAGGTCCTGCATTCTGCTTTAAAAACGGTAAGATGTTGACTCCAAACTCACAGCAGTAAGTTAGTATACATGATGACACTTTCCCCACAGTAAATACCTAAACACTACACAAACACTCAAAAGTATAGCAACTTAAAGCAAAAATTCAGATCCAAAAGGTGGCAGAAAGGGAAAACAGGGCTGAAACACAATTAGCACAAAGAAGAATCAAATAATAAGATGGTAGATTTGAGTTCCAACATAAGGGTTAATTAAAATACATATAGCTCAAAGGCAACATTGTCAAGAAGTGTCAGAAACACACAAAATATCCATTCCTATACTCTCTACAATAAATTCTTTCCAAGCATTATATTTTCCAAGGTAGGCAAATAGAGGCTAGGAAAATTTACATGATGCAAATCTAGTTTAAAGGATACTTAAATTGACCTATCACTATCGAACTAGGTATATATGAAAAAGTTATCCAGGATAATGAGAATATAACACAATGATTAGAGGTCATTCTGCAATAAGAAACAGTCCTAAATGTGTGTGCACTAAACAACAGATCTTCAAAATATATGAAGCAAGATTAACAGAATTGAAAGAAAAAAACGCACTAATACACGGTTATAATTGGAGATGTCAACGCTTTTACTTCAGTAGTTGATAATATAAGTACACAGAAACATCACAAAACTGCAGAGAATTCAATAGCACCAGCAATCAACTGAATTAGGCTGACGATTAAAGAATACTTCAGCCTGCATCAGCAGCTACAGATTCTTCTCAACTACATATGAACCATTCCCCAATAGACTCTATGCTGGGTGATAAAATATTAACAAAGTAAGAGAGTTAATCTTTCATAGATTGTTTCATGAATGTAATGGAATTGTATGAAAACTCCTTAAGAGAGAATAAGAAACACCTCTTGGTCTTGAAAATTAAACAATATTCATGTAGAGATTTCTAGGTTAAAGGAGAAGTCTCAAGGGAGATTTGGAAATATCTGAACTGAATAAATCTGCATTATTATAAAGCAAAATTTATTTATATTTTAATGAGTCAAAATATGTATTATATCTTAGATAATTAACAAAAAGCAAAATATATAGCTGTTTAGTTACCTATTGCTTCATAACAAAATATTTTAAGGCATAAACATACCTTTCTCAGTTCTATAGATTAGGCCTGACTTGGTGATTTTATGTATGGAGGTCCCCCACATAGCTGTAGCTGGGATCAGATTCACCTGAGTCTGGCTAAACTAGAGGGTCCATATAGCTTTAATGGTTATATATCTGGCAATTCTGTGACCCTCCACATATCATGGTCTTACAGGCTGGCACAAGACTAATTAAGAGGATGTAAATGTTGGCAAGCTAGTTAGGAACTGCATTTGAATCTCATCAAAGTAGGTACAAAGCCTGTCTAAATTTAAAAGGGTAAGAAATACCATCTGTTTTTTTGATAGGAAAGTAACAATAGAATGTAGCAATAGAAGATATTAAGGCGCTATCTCTAGAAAATACAACCCTTCCCAGTGTTCCCCTTGGCACAGCAATTCACATTCTTTCCACATACAAAACAAACTGGCTCTTTTTTGTGTCCATCAAAATCTTATTCTAATATCATAGTGGCTTGGTATCCAGGACCTTATTATATAAATGACTTTCAGGTGGAGGTGACATCCCTGAGCTGCTGTTTCTGATGGACTTGCAAATGTAATAGGTTTAGAGCAGCTAGGACATGTTCAAAGGAAAACAAAACAAAACAAAACATAAAACAGTTTAGAAGATTTACATTATGGATGGGAAGCTTACTCCCCATAAAGCTGCAATAATTAGAAAGTGAAAATACAAGACTCAGACTTAATTCTATATTAATGAAGATGTTTATCATGATCTTTAAGAAGAACTTTGGGTCACAAAGAGAAATACGTGGTATTTATAATGTGGACAATTATAACAAGACGTAAACAGCACTCCACAGAGGAAGATACTGATATATGTGTTGGTGCCTAAAACACCACAGAGTATCCAGTGCTAAGAAGAACCAGAGGAGAATGATAAAGCTGATGCTTCTTCACCTGTAATTTTAAGGGAAATGGAGAGGAACTGTCTCCTTTTAGGCTTGTTTGGTATTGTGTTAATGATTTAAGGATAATTAGACAAAAACGAAAATTTATATGGCAGCAGGGACAAAAGAGATGGAACAACAAAGCTTCCAAAAATCTGCAGTAAAGAAGGTAGAAAAAGAGAAAAGCCTTTAAAGAAAGGGATGGAAGAAATAGATGTATATACCAATAATCACAATAAATGTAAATGAACTAAACTTTCTATCTCTGTTAAATGGCAGGGACAGGCAGATGAACTTTCTTCTAAAGCCACTTATACATCATTTAAATAAATATTAAAGCATAAGGACACAAGATCAAAACATAACTATTAGAATAAATTTGGTTTTAAGGCAAAATATTAGAAGAGATAAAAAGATGAATCACATAATGACAAAGATACTTTTGTACCTAGATGGTATAAATAATTTAAAATTACTAATATCACAGTCTCAGATTTTCACAGAAAAATTAAGAGAATAAATGCATAACCTTAATGGGAGTCTAGCCCAGTCCATTTCTCCTATTAATGATTATATCGGTTTCTTTCTTTAATTCCTCTTTTTTTTTTTCTGTAACACACAAACCTAAAACTGAGGTGCTTTAAAGAGCAGTCATTTGTAAGCTCATTGTTTTTCTGGATAGAAATTCAAAGTAGGTCCAAGTGGACAATTTTTCTTCTGGTGTAAGCTGGGAAAATGGACGTATAATGGTCTCATACCCCTATGAGCTTTCTGGAATGAGGGATAGTTTGGTGGTAGTTGTTTATTATCTATTAAATTACTGGAATTTGTTCACATGATGAAAATTATGAAAAGCTGAGAGAGAGTAAACTGAAAGATAAAAACAACTTTTAAGTTTCACTCATGTCATATTTGCTAAAATACCAAAGGTTTAAAATAGTCATGATATACTATCAAAAAGTTGTTTATGTACAAAGCTATATACAATGATAGCAAATATGAAATAACTATTTTGTTTTTCTGAGGTTTGGTCTTGGTATGCAGCAAAAGCAATGTTTGCACTGGCAGCTCTCTGGTTTTTGCCTCGCATGAGAGATGGGGTTACAGACATACCATTGAATTCAATTTAGAATTGTTTTTTCTTTTTATATAAACCCCATTTTCATTTTAAAACTCAATCAAACCTAGAATGAGTTTTAAGGTAATTCTTTTGCAAGATAACCTTTTGAAAAGCAAATAATAGACTTTAATCTTTCTAAATACACCCCTGATGCAAACGGAATCCATAATAGGAATCAGAACATTTAAAATGGAACACTGATAAAAATGGTATAGAAAATTATATTCAAATGAAAGTGTTAGTGCTAAATTTTTATGTTGTAAAAGAAAAACAAAGCAAAACAAAAACATCGTAAAGTCATTAGTTGTACACCTTCCCTCAAGTTAAAAAAAGAATAACCCCAGGACACCAGAGGGTAGATAAAAGAAAATAAATAAATAAAATGGAAAGCACAGATGCATTAGGAGGTCAACAAAAACAAATGCTCTTTGAAGTATTAGCAAACCATACAAGTTTCTATAAGAAATAACTAGAAAAATAACAACAAAAGACAAAAGCATTCAATATTATGAAAAAAGAAAATAACTACAGATTTTGTAAGGTTTGGAAACTAGAAAACTCAATAAATTTTTCTGAAGTATTGTTACCTTAACAATAAAACTAGACAATTATAATGCAATAACTTTTATTAGAGATATAGATAGAAGGCACAACTTATTAAATGTATATATATATGTATATCTTAATCAGAAAGTCAAGAATACCTCAACATCCAAAAAAGTCAATGCAATCTAATAAATAAAGACAGGAAAGAGAAAATTTGATTACTTCAAAATAAACAGAATAAATACTTGATTACACTCAGCATTTACATAAACTATGCAAGTATATATTAATATAAAATGCCTTATATTATGCATCTAACAGAAAAATATTTTAACTAGTTGAAAAAACCCATCATGTTCAATGATGAACTATAAATGTAGTCTTCAAAGAAATCAAACAAGGACATTTATTAGAATTACTATTATTAACTATGGGGGCTGAAATGCTAAAATCTCCTGGCAAAGTAAGAAATAAGCATAAGAAATGGAAAGAGGTAATATTTCTATTATCCACAGTGAACATCTACATAGAAAACCTGCAAGTATTAACAGACAAAACAGTCTGATGTGAAGTGTGGCTCACCATGTGGAAATAAGTACAATTAAATCAGCATTTCACATCACAGAAATACTAAAATATATTAAGAACACAAATACTGAAAGTATAACTTTAAAACACAATATAGGTAGATATTTTAAAAGTTTGGACGGACAACAATGACTGCCATAGACAAAAGAAAAGCAGTGAGTGGCGTGGACACCTGGGGTGTCAGCTATGGAGACCAAGGCAGAAGTCTGAGACCAGCTTGGGCAATACAGTTACACACACACACACACACACACACACACACACACACACACACACACACACACACACACACACACACACACACACACACACACACACACACACACACACAGAGCAGTAGATAGGATTCTCCAAGTTTGACAGTTAGGAAAAATGCATTTCAGATGATGGAAGTGAAGGGAAAATGTGCAATGTGTAGGGGAAGAAGGCTGTGGCCACATAGAAGTTCCATCTCACTAGGAAGCAGAAAAATACAAAACTACTTCCGCTGGCTGCGGCCGGCAGGATAAAATTTAAGTCATTGATATTAACAGTTGGCACGCTGTGAGGGTAATGAACCATGCTCTGCTAGTGAGCCTGCAAATTAACGTGAGATCCTCTAAGAACCGTATAGCAGGAATGCTGTCAGGCTCTCACCTGGAAACAGATGGCAGGATAATTCAAGAATGTTTGATTTACAAAGACATTTTCAGAAGGTGTGAGCCAAGGAGCTGTTACCACTCCCAGACCCAAAGGGGCAAAGGGAAGGAGAGAAGGGTCCTGGGAGCCAGAAGGAGAAAATCTTACAGACTCTGTCAAGAGAAGCGCTGTGCCTGTCACTGAAGGGACACAGACAGCATAAAAATCTTGCAGAGAGGGAGCCATGTGAACAAATAAATGACTGGATCACACGTCCACCAGCTATTTTGCTGGGCTTCCTCATTGGCTAATCTAACCAGCAGGCAAAGGGTGTGCCCCACCCTGGCCAGAGTGGGGCAGAGTACAGAGACTCTGGAGGGGTTAAATATGATACCTGGTAACAAACATTGGGTATTTGTACAGAAAAACAGTCATACGCTCGTTCAGATGTATGCATGGGGTAGAGTACAGGTCTGTTGAGAGGACCAGAGAAGATAGAATACAAATTTATTAGTGGGAATAGGCAGGTCAGACGGAGTGTGGCGGACATGTGGTGACCTGTGGTGCACCTTGCTGGCTCTACTATCACAAATGGCTTAGATTTCACAGAGAAGTGTTTTCTGTTTCAGATCTGCAATTGATGGCAATTGACAGAAAGGGAGAAGAGAAACAAAATGCCTTATCAGATAATTTAGTCTTCACTTGACCTTTGAATTCTGTCTTGTGGATCCCGATATATTTGTGACAGTTTAGAGCACTTAAGGATTGTTAAGGCTGACAACTGGGAGTTGAGCTCTAGCCTGGCATACATCAGGCCTTGGGGTTGATTCCCAGCACATGGGGGAGAGGAGAGAAAGACAAAGGAGAGGCAAAAGGAGAAAAAGGAGGAGAGAGAAGCGATTTTAAATATTCTTAATATTATATATCACTGTTATGAAAAATATTGCTTCTGGCAATTTGCCAATTTTGACTTCTCATGAAGAATTTATTTTCCCATATAAAGCGTTGTAATGTTTTACTATAATAGCAATAGGAACTACATATACCACCATTTATTCAGTGTACACCCTATACAAAATATTGTAAAAAAAGTCTTAATCCACTTAATTCTTAGTCATATTGGTCTCATTAAATGTTTATTCAAATATAGGTTTTATTAAATTACCTAAGTGACTGATGCTAGCTACATGCTGAATTAAAGTAACGATTTTTATTGATATTCATCATGTGTGTTTGTAGGGTGCAGGAGCGTTCATGTCAAGGACAAAGGTTGACATTAGAAGTCTTCCTCAACTGCTTCTCCACCTTATTTTTATTTTTTCCTTTTGTGTGTGGAAAATTTTGTTTTCTTAAAGTTGCCCACCACCTCTGGCTTTTATAAACTCTCTTTCCCCTCTTCTGCATAGATCCCCAAGCCTTTATGGGAGGGGTATAATGCAAACATCCCATTTAGGCTGAGCATTCCAAAGTCCCTCCCTCTGCACACAGTCCAGTTTTGTGTCTCTGTTAATTACCATCTACTGCAAGAAGCTTCTCTGATGAGAGTTGAGTGATGTACTGATCTATGGATATAGCAGTATGTTCTTAGAAGTCATCTTATTGCTAGGCTCACTTAGAAAAATAATCGTAGTAATTTTTTCTCCAGGCGACCATGGTTTTTCTAGTCTCAGGTTCTTGGCCTCATTAACAGTATCAGGTATGGGTTCTAGTTCATGAAGTGGGCTTCAACCCAATTTAAAAAATAGTTGTTAGTTACTCCAATAGCATTTGTGCCACTACTATATCAATGAGTATTTGTTACAGGAAGGCTACTGTAACTTACAGGGTTCACAGTTGTGAGAGATTGTTGATTACTTTCCTCCTTTGCTTGCACTAGCACCTTCCAGCATTATCAATGCTGGCTAGTAGGGACTCCATCTTATTTATTGAGATAGTGTCTGTTACTGCACCTAGAGTGCTCCCATTTTACCTGGTGGGCCAGTGAAACCCTTGAGTGCTCTCGTGCCTGCTTCCCTAATACTGGGATTACAAGCACACACTATTGCACCACAGCTTTTACATTGGTGCTGGGGATATGGACTCAGGCGTTCATGCTTGGTCAGTAAGCATTTATCGTCTGAGGCTCTTCATTAGCCCTTGCTTTCTTCATATAGCCTCCCTATGCCGATGTTGTTAAGTCTGGAAAATGTAACATGCTTTGGCAACATGGCTCCTGTTAGCAGAGAAAACTTTCAAAGTATTGGCTGATAGGTAAGAACTGTCCTTTATTCCCAAAAGGTGATTTGGAGGGCACATTATGTGCTCACTTCAGGACGCTTCACCGAGAACAACAAATGCACTCTATTTTTCTATGCCATCACTTCTATTCTGTCTAGAAAACAACTGATAGCCTTTGCATAACTCTTAATTTTTTGTTTGTGTCTTAAGCTCATTCTTGCTGCAGAAAAACTGTGTTAATGGTATTATTACCATTAGCTTAGTGGTTCATTATAATATTGTTACTTATATGGCAGTTTATATATCTTTCCACTGAGAATTCTTGCTGTATTATTTTAATTTTCCTTATATTGGCAGTAGGGAAAGCTTTGCATATGCAGTTACACAAATTGGTTTAATTGAATAAACCTTGAATCTGTGATGGGAATTTGCCTTTACATTTGGCCTACATCTCTCCTAGAAGAGTTTCCACATTTGGCTCTTTGCCAATTTCCCTTTAAGAAGTTGTTTTTGTTTTGTAGGAGAGTTGTAGACTGAGTCCTACTGCCAACAGGAAAGATAAGCTAATTTATTGCCACACTGTGGAAAATTAGTATAACAAGACAAAAATAAAACAATTCTCTCCTCTAAAACAGTCTTATAAATTGTTTTTTTTTTAAAGTTTACATTCTTAACACTTATCTTATTGTTTCTCCTAACAGCAATAGTACCTAGGTCTTTTGATCGCTCATGAAATGTATAATGTACGTAGCTATAGTACTTATACCTACTAAACAGTAACTGAATGATTTGAAAGGCTACTATAGGTTGTGAAATACTGGTACCAACCAGGTATTAACAATACATCTCACAATGTAATATCTCTGAGAGTGAGGACAACAAAAAACCACTTGTGAGGGGTTCAACTTGTCTAAGCATTTATCTAATGGTTCAACTTCTCTAAGCATTTGTCTAATGGTTCTAGTCTGATTTCAGAATTCTAAATTGAATCTGCTTATTAGGATGTCATGATTCTGGATCATTTAGTTTGAGAGATAATCTATCGTAAAGACAGAAAACCAAGGCCCAGAAAACGTATAAGGCAGTGACAACAGGGCTAAGACCCAGGATTCTTCTGGTTTGCCTCCCTGTGAATACAGAGGACAGCAGCAGATTAGGGCTTGTGAAAAAGCATGAAAGAACAGACACAGATTGCAAAAAGAAAAGACTAAAATGTTAGAAAGAAACAAAAAAAGGAAGAAAATTCATGTAATAGTCATTAAAGGACCATTTAAAAGGAAATGATGAGCTGGGTGGTGGTGGTGCACACCTTAATCCCAGCACTCTGGAGGCAGAGGTAGGTCTATCTCTGTGAGTTCAAGGCCAGGCTGGTCTACAAGAGTTAGTTCCAATGTAGAAGAATGAAAAATAGATCTATATCTATCACCATGCACAAAACTCAAGTTCAAATGGATCAAAGATCTCAACATAAAGCCAACCACACTAATCCTCATAGAAGAGAAAGTGGGAAGTACACTTGAACACATTGGCACAGGAGACCACTTCCTAAATATAGCACACACACTGAGAGAAACAATAAATGGGACCTCCTGAAATTGCAAAGCTTCTGTAAGCAAAGGACATAGTCAACATGGCAGCCTACAGAATGGGAAAAGATCTTCACCAACCCCACATCGGACAGAGGGCTGATCTCCAAAATATACAAAGAACTCAAGAGATTGGTCATCAAAAAACAAATAACCCAATAAAAAGTGGAGTACAGACCTAAACAGAGAACTCTCAACAGAGGAATCTAAAATGGCTGAAAGACACTTAAGGAAATGCTCAACATGCTTAGTCATCAGAGAAATGCAAATCAAAACAACTCTGAGATTCCATCTTATACCTGTAAGAATGGCCAAGACCAAAAACACTGATGACAACTTATGCTGGAGAGGATGTGGGGTAAAGGGAACACTCCTGCATTGCTGATGGGAGGACAAACTGGTACAGCCCCTTTGGAAATCAGTATGGTGATTTCTCAGAAAATTAGAAAACAACCTACCTCAAGACCCAGCAATACCACTTTTGGGTATATACAAAAGAAAGAATGCTCAATCATATCACAAGGACATGTGATCAAGTGTGTTCATAGCATCATATTTTGTCATTGCCAGAACCTGGAAACAACCTAAATGCCCCTCAACCGAAAAATGGATAAGGAAAATGTGGTACATTTACACAATGGAGTACTACACAGCAGAAAAAATAATGACATCTTGAAATCTGCAGGCAAATGGATCTAGAAAATATCACATTGAGTGAGGTAACCCAGACACAGACAATATGTACTCACTCATAAATGGCTTTTAGACATAAAGCAAAGGAAATCAGCCTACAATTCATGATCCCAGAGAACCTATACAACAATGAGGACCCTAAGAGAGACATACATAGTTCTAATCTACATGGGTAGTAGAAAAAGACAAGATCTCCTGAGTAAATTGGGAGCATGGGGAACATGGGAGAGGGTTGAAGGGGAGGAGAAAGGCAGAGAGGGGAGCAGAGAAAAATGGAGAGCTCAATAAAATCAATAAAAAAGAGCTAGTTCCAATATAGGCCCCAAAGCTACAGAGAAACACTGTCTCAAAAACAAACAAACACAAACAAAAAACGAAAATGATGAAAACATTAGCTAGTAGAATGAGCCCAGAGATGGTGCATTCTTAAAATTCTTCATGGAAATATGCTGCAGAGCTAAAACCAGGCCCATTTTGTTTAGGGCACTGATAAGGCAATCTGCATTTACAGGTAGACAAATAAAGCATTGCTTAAACAGTTTAGAATTAGTTTCTCTAATAACTAGCAAATGTGTCACTAAATCCAATATAACATTTTTGTTGGCACTTGAAGTGAATGCATTACTCACTAGTTGATGTGCCAACAAAAAAATCCCCACCCTATTTCCACCCCCTCAGAGCCACAAATTATTATTTATTAGGCAGTGACAGAGAGACTTGGAGTGCAAAACAGAAGCCATCATGGTTATCTAGGTTCTCAAAGATTAACAGTCATTGTAGTGTTAAGATCAAATAAATTCTGGTCCTATAAAACTTCCCATTAAAAAAACACTCAATTTTAATTTTTGTACTTGAAAGCATGGCTGGCTTCGTTTTGGGGTGATACCCTTTACAATTTCTAAACACTTTATCAAATTGAATTAACACATTTAAATCAGACTTTAACTGAAATAATTTACACAGGACAGCCTTTAGAAATGAGTTTTCTTTGCCTATCACTTACATAAACCTCATATATTTTAACACAAACATACATGCTAAACACACAACACACAAATACATACACATATATACATATATGTTAAAACTGAGTGTTTTAAGGTTACTCTTAAAATTTTCACTATCTTATCAGATTAACAAAAATCTTACAATAAGAATGTTTAGATAATGTTTAGAAAATACTTTCATTAGAAAAATGAAGCTACAACATGCAAACACGTGGAATCCAAATAAATAAGTACTCGGAAACTTGCAGTTGTAAGTACCAATGCTAAAAGCTATCAGTTGCTACAAATCAACACCAAGTTTCCAAGGAAAGACCCTGGGAAAAGAGCAAATTAAACCCAAACCAAGCAGAAGAATGTATATAAGAAAGACTAAAGTAAACAAGAAAACATACAAACAAGAGAAAAGTGATCATGACCCAAAGGTGGCTCCTTGAAAAAAATTAACAGTAAAGAAACTTTTATACGCAGAACAAGGGGCAAATGGTGGCTGTTAAGATTAGAAAGGGTAGAAGATGTCTCCCAATTATGAGAAGGGACGCTAGTAAAGAGTTGGGGGAATTAGGACATGGGCAAACTTCTGAAAAAGTGTTCTTATTCCTGATGACTATGTGGTACTGTCTTTGCTCACTGTAGCCCATGTGGCAATCTCTCTTGGGCTAGCTCTGCTCCGTGTCTAGTTTCTCCTAGGATCTCTGACTTGTGGTGTCTCCCTTGCAGGCCTGACTTCACAGATAACTTCTCAGACAAGTCTCCCATGTTTCCTTTAGGTACTCTGATCCTGGCACATGCTGCTTGGCCTCCCAGAGTTCCTTTGAAATCTGAGGGGATGCTCCTGCAGCTCATGTATTCTGTATACCTGTAAACAAAGTATCACATGGATGTTGATTAGGTTAGCCACCCACTCAAGCAGTAGCTGGGCTTTGGGCCATACTACAGAAGTGTCTGAGGGCCTGGAGGGCTGAATTTGGGGGGCTGAGGGGAGGAATCACCTGGGGCAGTTCTGTGTGAGCAGGGCATCCATGTGCTGCATTCTAAAAGCAAATACTTGCAAATTAATTTTTAGATACTTCTTCTCCATGAGTCTACAATGGTGGGCCAGGACAATGCTTCCTCTTTCCTACTGTTCTGGTTTCTCTGTGGTGACTAATCTCTCAGCAACTATACCTGGCCTCAACTACCTACAACTTTTCCCACTCTTTCTCATTGGCTTTCTACTTAAAATTCTCACTGCTATCTGTACTACAGCTTGTCCACTGTAATCTTGAAACTGCTTCAAGCAGACGCACTAGCCCATATTTAAACTAAGCTCCACAGTCTTGGGGATATGGGTAAAATGTTAATACAAATGGCAGTCCACAATAGTTCTCATTGTGGAACTCCACTGTGGAACCTCATAAGCAAAGCCTTTACAGTCTTTACTGTTTGCATGTTTATTGGCAAATCTGGTCTTCTTGGTTCCCACCAAAACTGCCAGCCAACCTCTGCTGCTAATGTTCCGAGTTTTTTGTAGCTGTTTTCTCTAAACTTCTCTGAACTTCCTATGGTCAGATGGTGTATATCCAATTCCAATTCTTTTTTTTTTCTCTCCTGTGTTAGATTTCCCATGACTATGACAAAATACCTGAGCAAAAAATTAAAGGGCAAAATATTTTTGGCCAACAGTTCCAGAGGTTTGGCTCTATTGCTTTCAGCCTGAGGCAAGGTGAAACACCATGGTTGAGAATGCAGACAGGGCAAAGCTGCTCTGTTTATGGCAGCCAGGGAGCAGAAGGAACCAGTAACTCATGTGCCGGGGACAACCATATCTGTCTTAGACATGGTGGTAATAAGGTAGGAGCAAGGGTGTTGGTTAGCTTTATGTCAACTTGACATAAGCTGGAGTCATTTTGGAAGATCCTATCAGACGGACTGTAGGCAAGCCTGTGATGCAGTTTTTTGACTGATGGATATGAGAGGGCCCAGTTCACTGTGGGTGGTAGCACTCCTGGGCTGGTGGTCCTGAGAGCTTTAAGAAAGCAGGCTGAACAAGCCACGAGGATCAAACCAATAAGCAGCATCCCTCTATGGCCTCTGCTTCAGTTCCTGCCTCCAGGTCCTGCCCTGGTTTCCCTCAGTGATGGAGTGTGACCTGAGAGTTCTAAGTGGAAATAAAGTCTTTGTTTCCCAAGTTGCTTTTGATCACGGTGTTTTATCCACAAACTGAGGGGAGTGCACATCCTCTTCAGATACTCATTTCATCAAGTGGCTAACAATCCCCAAACTGGTTCCAAAACCAGGAACACTTTCTGATTCAGACTAAAATAGTTCCCAATGACATCTGTCTCTGTGATTGAAGGAGACACTTAGTAGTTACCTATTCCAGGAGTAATGATTTCCACTGCCTTAAGCCCATAAGGTCAACTAATCAGAATGGGAATTACATTTTAGATTTCAACTGATTCTAAATCATAAGGAAATCTTTATTAATTCTATTGATATTTTAACTGGAGAAGTAATTTCAGTAAGTACAAAATGACACCCTAATTATTTTTAGTCTGTAATCTGGAAATCACACTGTATTTGTCAAGACAGGAATAAGGCTTTTAGAAGATGTGCTTGGCATTAAATTTATAGTATTAATTTTCTCCCATCTGAAGAACACTGGGACAGAGTACTTCACTATAAAGAATTCTATGATAAACTCTGGAAAACAAGTCATGTAAATTCACATCTAATGGCTGAATACTGAGCTTGATTTTGTTAGGAAAAAGCAGTGGTAACCACCCATCCAAAAGAAGACAGAGCATTCTTCTTAAAGCACACCTAAATAAAATACCACCGAGTGGTTAATCAGGTAGGATGCCTATCACTTTCATACTTTATTTTTAAAAGGAAAAATAAAAGTAATGTGTACTAAATAACTTCTTGTCTAAGTGTGTATTGGGAGTGATACACCATGTATTAAAACAAGTTCCCATGTTTCTGTCTAGTCTTGAACTGGCTTAAATAGGAGATATCACAACATGCTTATTACATGTAACATGCATGTTACAGGATGTTTGCTGTAACAGTTGAGTGCTAGATGCCCTCCGCCATGTAATTACCTTCCAATGACACAACTGTTGCCTCTGCAGAATGCTGGTTTGAATCTAGCAGTGCTGGTATTACGAACGGGCAGAAACTGCTACTCATTACAGTCCTTATGCTCTTCTCTCATCCTCAACTTCTTCCCCTCTGCTTGCTGTTAGCTCCTAACTATAGCTAACTGACGTTTCCAGTATGGCACTAAGTCAACTGAGTCTTGGATACCATACTACCTACTAAATGGGACCTGCCCGCTTTACATTTCACTTTTAAAACTTGAATGTCAGTATTTCAAATTGAAAAATACAACTTTATGCACTTAAAGACAAGAAATTATATATTCACTTTCATAATATCCCTAAAATAGTATATACAGGATATTTAGCAAAAATACTTTACATAAAAATGCTAATATATTTTGTGCCTTACTTTTTCTTTATTTTTTATTCTGACTGTAAAATACTTTTTAAAAAGTATTTATAAAGATTTTCAAATTTTACTATTACCTTTTGTCTTCTCAGATACTTTCATAATTAATAATTCATAATTTCTTTAGCAAAGGCATATAAATAAAAAAGCAGTAAGATGATCTTATTATATAAAAACAGATGGGAATAAAACCTAAAAGGAATATCAACTTATGAACTATTCATAGATACTCTTAAGCTTCTTCATAACAAGTGAGCACACTTTTTCCAAATGTAAAGAATATCAAATGTTTATTCTGCTTGTGATTTAGTCAGGTTTAAATGAAAAAAATTATCCATAATTTTCTTGATTGAAATTAACATAAAAATGTAATAAACTGTATAATTCAAACTAAAGTCACTTTCTAAAGAAAAACTCTGTTTTATGTTATCATAATTTTTCCTATGGAGTGTGGGCAAGGAAATAAAGCTATGCTGTACAATAAATGATCAAAAGTAATACTAGGACACTCTGAATAAGATGTACATACATAACTTAAATAAATATTACAATTATTTTCTCTGGCAAGTTAGCTTGCAGATGAAAATCAGCAGCCCAAATCCACAGACTGTAACTGCTGACCTCTTCAAAATTCGACTCTTCCACGTAGATACTTCCTCGACTAATGGGATATGAGTTGGATCATTTTCCCGTTCATTCTGCATCTGATTTTTAGTATAAAAAACAAGAGAAGATACTGAAAATTAAAACATTTGTTTTGAAGAAAAATGTTCATATTAATTCACTGGATTTAGAGAGAAAGAATTCAAGACTCCATGACAGATTTAAAGTGAACATAAATGCCTTTACCAGTATCATTTCATGGATAACTATTACTTTTATAGTCAGAATAAACACTTTCATAGATTATCACACTTTAAAATGGTGCTTTCTGTGTCATGAGACAAAGTTCCTTTCATATCAACTTAAAGTTTCTATTTTACCTATAATGAATTACAACTGGAATTTATTTCCTTCTGTATTAAATGCAGCCCATAAAAGGCCGATCCATTCTTATGGCAAGTCTACAACACCAGCTCAGTAACAATCAAAAGGCAGTGCATTGTTTCTGTAGGAACAAATGCATCTAAGAGTGTAAGTGCTTCATGAAGTGGTTCTCAGCAATCAGAGTTGATTTCCTAGACTGCGTCTAAACCCCCACAGAGACCTTTTCTGTGAAGCAGCCTCACACCAGTGTGTGTGTTGGTGGGGGGTAGAGGTGAGAGATAGCTGCTGGAATCGGTCAAGAGAAGGAGAATAAGCAGAAAGCAAAAGATATTTAAAAGATAAAAAGAAGTGGACATATTCATGGAGTGATATTTACTAGAAACATCCTGCACTAGGGTGAGGATAGAAATAATTTCAACAATAGCAGGAATAAAGACTTTGAAATTCTACAGTGTAAATATTTAATTTAAAAGTCTGCAAAATTAATTTCAAATTTATAGTAGAAAAATGAACTTTGATGCCAATCTCATTAAGACCGTAATCTTGGTTTAACTTCCAAATGGCTTCATTCAGCAACAGATTCTTTTTTTGACACTGATGCTCCATTTACTGGATCCTGAGACAGCCATTCCTTTATTAACTGATGACCCTTCTTAACAAGACTTGTCAGTGTGTTGGTTGGAAAGAGAATGATGTGGTGTTAAAGGCTAGCCTGACCTTTCCTACCCTCTCTTTGTTACCTCAATACACTTATCTGTGATAACTCGTATACTTTTTTTGAAAAGTTCCTACTAGTGAATTTTATGCTGCCAAAAGCTTAAAACCCAAATTAGTATCCACTCCTGCCACAAAAGTATGTTTTCAGGAATTTCCTACATTTAAAGTGATGCTTTCAAGGAAGTCTCCATAGACAAATTTGTCTACTTTTTCATGGATTTTCATGAAGAACATCACGTTGAATAAATAAAAGTAATTCCACTTTCCTTCCATTCGAGATGAGATGGAGGAAGTGAGGATGAAGGGCATTACAATTTTTGTGCTGTCAGCAAATTCAGGCTCTATCCTGCTTGTGCATCGGGTGACTGAATGAATGTCACACACAGTCCAACTCCTAAAGCACCTCTGCCACTGGAAAGGAGCTGATTTATTACAAGGTGAAACGCATTTCTTACTTTCTCATTTAAAACATCCTCATTTCACTATTACAGAATTTGCTTCACAACTTTGTTTCAGATTTAAAAGACTTCTGATTAAATATATTTTAATAAGGGAGATGATAAATTACCTTGAACATAAAGTTTGCCTTCAAATTCTTTTGTAAGATATTGGTGAAAATATTAAATGAATCTTACACTGAAACTATAAAAGTCAGATATATTTCAAAAGTTTTAGGAAACCTGGAGTGTTTCCCTTTATTTTCCAGAGTCAATAAAGGCTGCTATTTTAGTAATTTGCACCTTGTTACAGACAATTTTTTAAAGGGGAAAACAACCTGCCTTTAAATCTAGACATATACTGCTCCTATAAAAATAAAGACATTAAAAAATGCCCACATTCTAAAAAGTTAAATTGTAAAAGATGAGTCTGATCAATAGAAATAATACTTCAATGCCAATTTTATCTCATTAATAGAACTAATAAGTATTTCATGTGGCCTTTTTGCATCTGTACAGTTATAGGTAAGAGTGTAATATCTGTCTTTCACAAGTGAATAAATGGTTACAATTATTTTCCATTCGTTTCTGTTTCTTTTTTCTGTTTTCTGTGCTGAGGATTGAACCGAGGGCCTAAGCAAACACTCTACCTCTAAACTATACCTAAGCTCCTGAGTGCACAGATTAGTAAATAAACATACCACAATTATTAACTTATCTGCCTTGTATAGGACACCTTGTATGGTACACAGAATTCTGGAATAAACTGTTAACAAAAGGTACCACTATTTTATAGGATGTACAAGCAGTTTCGCATAAGGCTGTGTTTAGTGGTATGTTTTCTTGCTAATCAGAAGCACAAGAAGCACACAGTCTTTCAGTATGCGCTTCTTTAACACCCAACAGTACCTGTTTCTTATGTGCATTCTCCCTTTGGAAACTGTTCTCTACTATTTCTCCATGTGTCCTACTGTTGCCCTTGTTAAAACTGCTTCATTTTCTAACATCTTGCTCTGAAAGGGTTTCACCATATCCATGTTAAATATATACCTTCTGAATCAAATCCTTCAGCTTGCAGACCTCTTCATTCAAATCTTCAACATTACTAACCAGTTCTTCACAAACTGAAGTAAAATTTCTGGGAGAAGCCCACTCAAGTACTATCTGTTGAGATTTCCAGAAGTTACATTAAAAATGGAAATAACTTTTAACAATTTATATGCACAAAGATTATGACATTCTAAAAGATTAAATAATATAATTGATCTTTTTGTTCAGAATAAATCTCGGTAACAAAAGTCGGTAATTTTATACAATAGTTAAATCAGTTTGCTATATGAATTCCATAAATATATATTTATATGTAGAAATTAATACTAGTAACATTTGTGATTTACGACTAAGTTTTCCAAAATTTAAAAAGTGACACTCTTAGACTAGTATTATACATTAACATAGGAAAACAAGTCCGCTAAAAAAATTTTCATTCCAGACAAACAGGCAAAACAAAATCAGAAAAAACTTTGCTTTTATAAGTCAGTATCTATTTAAAATTTCCTTAATTAAGAAAAACTATATGTCAATATAATTTTTAAATAACATTCATATTGATTCATCTTTCACTTGGGTATACTAACACCTTTTAATTTTATCAACTGATCCTCACTAACAACAAATAACAAGTTCAATACGGAGATCAGTTTAGATTATGGTTTCCCTTAGTCCCCCTTTGCTTAAGGCTGAAAGCACATGTTTTTATAATGGGTTAGACATAGAAAAGAATATTCAACAAATTTATGACTTTGGGACTCATGCTGACCAACTGACAGAACTTCATCAGATCAGAACTGCCTAATGAGTTATCATGAATCCATCTAGCCCATTCTTCAACACCCACACTTTGCGCGGAGCAACTCTTGCTAAATTACCTTGTGAGAATTTACAGGTAACTCAGTGATAATATTCTGCACAGCTGTGATTAAATGGCCACACTGCTTGTTTAACTTCAGAAGGAAGTTGAGGAACTCATCACCACTGAAGAAAGGAGAGAAACAGGAACTAGTTAGAAGTGTTTTGCTTCATTCTACCAACCTGATTTTAACATTAATGAGGTTTAAAAAATTATCGACTATCCAATATGTACTGGGAACTGAAATGGGCATTATGTATAAAAGAATACCAAGTCTCGAATTCCAAGAATGATGAATTCCTTTACCACTCCTTATTTATGACATAGTTTTTGTGGTATGGGAATAGGACCCTGGACTTGGCACTTGCCAGATAAGCTCTGCCACTAAGTCAAAGTCCCTGCTCTAAGAATCTCAAATTCCAAGAGGAGATACAGACATGAAATTATTATCTGAGGGGATACACGAAGAAGGAGGATAAAAGAACCAATATTTGAGTAGCTATCACAGAGGATACTGAATTGATTATTTTTACATGGGTTATTTGTTTTATTTCTCCCTATCAGTGTTTGAGGTGGCTAACACCTGCTCATAGCTAAAACTCACAGAGAATTAATTTAATACCACACACTATGGTGGGAAAAAAAGAATTAGAAACAGTTGATAGAAATGATACTTGGATTGAACTTGGAGCCAAATAATAAGTTTTCCATTTAGTTAAGAAGGGAAGAAGTTTTGGACAGAAAGACTTGATAGGTATAAAAGTACAAAAGTAGAGAACCTGTTAGGGCATGACTAAAGTCAAGTCATCAGAAAGTAGTAACAATAGGGTGAATGGAACTACATTCCAAAGCATTTTATATTTCTCATAATATAGGATTACTAAAAGAGTTCAAACAGAAAGGGAAAAAGGCAAAACTTGGTATAAATTTTACTTGGTGACTGTTGTCGATTAAAGTAACATAAAAATGGAAGAACTGGGGAAATTCCATACTAGAGAAAGACAACTTAAGGTAAAGAACCAACAGTCTTGTTGGAAGGAGAGGAAGAACTCTTTTTAGAAATTTACAGAAAATAAACTGATAAAAAAAGAAATAGTGTGTATGTAAAACAAAAACAACTTAGGATGATTTTCATTTTTTGTTTCACTAGATGGATGTATCATTAAGCAAGGAATTGAATTTTGGGATGGATGGGGAGTAGAGTAGAAGATGAAGAGAAAACATTATAGCCTCTTGAGTTGGGTTGAATTAGGTTTGGACTGAGCATCCACGTGTAGGGAGCTTCCAGATCTTCGGCAAGCCTCATCTTAAGTCAGATATTTCCAACTCTCTAGAATGGAGACAAGACTTTCAGGAGGCCAGAAGAAGACAATATAAAGTATGTGGCCTTGTGTCTAGCAAAGGGCTGGCATTCAAGTGAGTTAAATTATGGTGTAACCTCAATGACATGAGATGTCCAGGTGGTAACACTGTGTAAGCAGTAGAAAGTGTAAGTCTATTTTGTAATGTCTATTTTTGTAATGTCTATTTTGAGATCTATAGACTCTAAGGGAATTGACACAATTCAGAGATAGTAAGGGAACATCAATAAGAAAAAAATTATCTTATATTCACTAGTGTCTAAGTAGACTAGTTATTCCTTCTAGCATGAACATGAGCACAAACCAACTGTAATTCTGAAGATCACAGAGAAAAAGGATATATGAGGAGAACTGAGAGCAGTAATCACAGCATAGGGAAAAGGAAAGGTTGCCTAGGAAGCAGAAGGAAACCAATCAGAGTTGACCATTCTTATGGATGGCAGTGAAGGGGAAACTTCCAGGAAAGATGGCTGAGTACCTTAAATGTCCATCCATCAATTCAGACAGGAGACTGTCTGAGGACTAGATCAGCTTTGGTAACTGACAGGCCAATTGGCAGTGGAAACCACCGTGCAACCCACACTATCCAACAGAACAAATGCCCATCAAATTAAATAAGTGATTCAGAAAAACAGAAAAGACAAATTTAAATGGATAAAATGGGAACACATTACAATAAAATGCTACTACAATTTAGAAAAATGGGGAAATTTCTGTAAAGTATGCCAATAATATCTACTAAAATAGAAAACATAAAACAATCCTCAACTATGGAACCAGCACTAGTTTTATTTCCAAACAACATTCTTATATGTATTCTTTGGCCAAATACTATACAGTTTTACACATTGGGATACAAGTCTATAAAGAAACAGTGTTGACTTCCAAAGAAACTATTCTCTACAGTACCTTACTAGAATGTATACAGCCTTTTCATTTAAAGGAAGCCTGTTAGCTATTAGACTGAAAAACAAAACACATAGTACAGACTATCTATCTAGGCACTGACTACATGGATGCTTCCTCTCTCTTTTGTGTTTGGTCTCATATAGCCTAGTTTGGTCTGGAATTCACTATGTAGCTGTGGATGCATGGAATTTCTGATTCTCCTGTGTCTACCTCCCAAGCATAGGGGTTATATAGGCTTGCTCCACCCTGCCTGTTTGATTCCTTTCAAACCCAAAGTGAAAATACATATTTTAAAGGTCTCACTGCTTTATTTAGAAACAAAAACAGTATTTATAAAAGCATTCTCAAATTTCATATTATTTTTCTTTATTGCATGTCCTGATTTTTACTTTAGAAAGAACAGAAGAGAATTCAGAGCATCAAGTATTACTCATATTGCTTTCTGTTTATGTAATGTTTATACACAGTATACACACACACACATATACACTGTACATATATATGTACGTGCATACTGTATACATTTAGAGTTAATGCTCTTCTGATATTTGAATTTTGTTTACTATCAATAAAAACACTAAGTACTCAACAGGTGATTCATTAATGCCATATGTATTTAATGTAACGAGTTCAAGGAAGTTAGAAATCTATTGAGAAAACATCAAATGATAGCAGGTATAAAATTATAGACAGGTTATCCATAAATATATGTGAAACAGAAACTCACAAGCACTTATTCTGAAGACAGTAAAGAACTCAGTTAAAAACACATGACCAGTACCACTTGCAAAAGTACAGCCTTAGTTAATGTGGTGGTTTACATGAGAATGGCTTCCAAACGCTCATATACTTGAATACTTGGTCCCCAGTTGATAAACTATTTGGGAAGGGTCAGGAGATGTGGCTTTGTTGGAGGAGTACCACTGGACAAAGGCTTTGAGGTTTCAAAAGACTAGTGCCATTCCTCGAATCTCTTTCTGTCTCTTCCTCCTGATCAAGGGTCAAGATGTAAGCTCTCAGCTGTTGCTACCTTCATGCCTTCATTCTGCTATGAGGGACTCTAACCTTCTGAAGTCATGAGCCCAAACTTACCACTTTCTTTTATAAGTTGCTTTGGTCATGGTGTCTGTCTTAGTCAGTGTTCTACTGCTGTGAAGAGACACTATGACCAAGGTAACTTTGTATAAAGACAGCATAATTGGGCATTTGCTTACAGTTTCAGAGGTCAGTCCATTATCATGGCAGGGAACATGGTGGCACACAGGCATATGTGGTACTGGAGAGGTAGCAAAGAGTTCCACATCTTGATCCATAGGCAGAGAGAGAGAGACAGAGAGGTAAATGGAGAAGGTGAGGTAGAGACTTGGCCCCCAAGTGACACACTTCTAATCTTTTCAATCAGTTCTACTCCCTGGTGATTCAGCATCCAAATATATAATCCTATGCTCTTACTTAAAGCATCACAGTTGCCTTATCACAGCAAGAGAAAAATCACTAAGATGAGAAGAAAACAGTAGTCTTTCTTTTGACATATAATTATTTGAACCACTGAACAGTAATAGGCAAGCTACATAAATCACAGCTCTAGAGAGTACCAATCATGTCATATAGCATGTGTATGGTATCTTCTATCACTGCTGTATAACACACAACCTACAGAATGTTGCATGTAGCCCTAACAATTTGTTTGCATTTAAGGGATTCTAAATAAGCAGATATGACAAAGGTTAAGATAAATTATTTGATCAAACGTGTGTGTGTGTCCTTTTCAGAAGATTATACTTTGTCCCAGTAACACAAGGATTGTCAGTGTGACCCACTTTAGCACATAAAAATAAGACTACAACTTTTTTTTTTGAGATTATAATTACATCACTTCCTCTTCCCTTTTCTCCTCTAAACCCTCTCCTTGCTCCTTTCAAATTTATGCCTTCTTTTTTCATTAACTGTTGTTATTTACAAATGTGTGTGTGTGTGTGTGTGTGTATACCTATACTTCTAAATACATATAAACAACCTGCTCGGTCTGCATAATGTTATGTGTACGTATATGTTTTAAGGGGTGGTCATTTTGTATTAGATAACCATTGGTGTGCTTCTTCTCCTACTCTGAGCATCCTAGTTGCCGTGGTTCTTTGTGTAGGCTGAGCCCTCACTAACCTTCCCCCATTCACATTAGCGTGTCTATTGCTATAGTCCTCATTCAGCTCATGTTTATTAACCTTCCCCATTCACATCAGTGTGTCTATTGCTATAGTCCTCATTCAGCTCATGTTTATTAACCTTCCCCATTCACATTAGCGTGTCTACTGCTATAGTCCTCATTCAGCTCATTTTTATGCAGCCATGTTTGTGAGACTTCACGGGTATTGGCTTCTGACATTCCTAGGAAACATGATTTCACAGCAAACTTTCTATTCCTCTGAGTTTACAGAATCATTGACCAGTTCTGCTGGTTGGCTATGTCTCATAGAGGAGCATGCCCCAGATTGGAGCAGGTCTAGCCTGGTCTCAGAGTAACAAGGAGGAGGGTCAATGACAAGGATGATCAAGAACTGAACTTCACTGTGAATGATGTTTAACATTTATAAGCAGATTAGGCCATATCAAAAATTTGAAGTCTAAAGCTGGGCAGTGGTGGCGCACGCCTTTAATCCCAGCACAGGGAAGGCAGAGGCAGGCGGATTTCTTTGAGTTTGAGGCTAGCCTGCTCTACAAGAGCTAGTTCCAGGACAGGCACCAAAGCTACACAGAGAAACCCTGTCTCAAAAAAGCAACAACAACAAAAACATCTGAAGTCTAGTATTAAGATAAAATTTAATATCTATGATTAAAATGTTATAAATAGAAGTACTATATACTCATTGTAAAATAACTGAAAACAATTGTACCACCCAAAGATAATATGTGGTATTATTTTCTGCCATGATATTTCCTTATCGTTTTTTCCAGTATTTTTTTATAGATCTCTAAAACTAATATAATATTTAATATGCAAGTTTACATTGTGTCTTTAACATACCATGGATATTTTTCCATGACATTAAGTTTCAAAATAATGTTAATAATAGAAAAATCATGTTTCTACAATCTAAGCCAACCATTTCTCTGCTGTTAATTATTTCAAAATTCCAATTTTAGAATAAAAGGTATGAACTACATATTCTACAAAAAATATTGGACCTATATAGACTTTTGAGATGGAGTAGCTTCTTGATGGACTTATACTGACGTACTTTTGATACATTCAAGTGGATTTTAGGTAGCTCAGAGCTCAAAGAAAATGTCTGAGAAGAGATTGTGAATGCTTATTAGTTTGTTCAAAACTAATACTTAAATTTAAAATTTAAACTCTGCAAACATGCAAAGGCATAAAAAAGTAGATGAACAGTGTATGTGCATTCTTTTAACAGATTAGTTTAGAAATTTGACACACACAAAAAGTATCTTAAAATAAATCAGTGGTTTAATTGTTGAAATAAAATTATCAGGAGATTACAATCAATCAATTCAACTTTTCCTGCTGTTAGTTTTCTTATGACTTAATGACTAATTTCTTCTTTAAAGGATGACTTTAAACAAATGGGAAGAAAAACCTTGTCTTTAAAATCATGTAAACACATTCTATGATTTAATAACAAGGTCACATTCCTGGAATATGTGCCTGACATTTTTATTTTTTAAAAAATTCATCAGTTTTAATAAGTGAGCTATTCATGATTCTATACTCTTTAGGTCTATTAAAGCCCACAAATACATTCACATAGGCAACTCTGCCATCATTAAAATAAGTGATGTTGGTGGTTGTAATCTACAAGTTAGTCACCTAGGACCTGGAATACTGCCTACTAGAAACAAGGATGAAACAATAGATATATTTGAGAAGGGTTACTGATTTAAAAATCTCACTACTGAGATTCTCTATAATACATTTAAATATTTAGGAGCTTTAATATTATCTAGAAATGATAACATCAAATACTTGCGTCCTTCCTGTTAAATGGAGGCAAACAGAGACAAAACAATGAGAAAAGAGTATTTATACTGTGACCTCTTTAATAGGCTTTAAGACAGCAGGATCATAAAAATAGGTTCTTGGAAGAATTCTCTAATTCTAAAACAATACAGAAATCTATTTGACTAATAGTTACATAATTAATGACAACAAGGCATTTGTAAGTATTTTTTTTATAAGTACCCAAAGGTTAGTTATCTGCTGGTGTTGCTAAATACGTGTTCAAAATTACCATGCTGTTGGAAGGAAAACAATTATTACATGTTATTTAGGATTTCAAAAACCTATGTGTTTTATTTTTAAATACAAGTAATACTGACAAACAAAAATATTTGTGAAATGTACGAGGTAGTCAATCATAATTTAAAAGGCAGAAGCCTTTCACCTTTTCTAGTCTATGTTTAAATTCTATCTGTTCTTCTTAGCTTTTACAAAGTAACTGAGCTGAATTAAACCAGAAGACAGCAGGAAAGTTTCTAAGCATACGTAAATTAAAGGACATACTTTTAAACAAAATGTGAATAAAGACGAAGCCTTGCTGGAAAAGTACGACACAAAGAGGTCTATGAAAATGACCATTTAATGTATTAAGATTTTTGTGACTTTCAATTACATCCATATTGAAAGGAAAATACAAATGGCCATCCACATGCTAATATAATGAGAAGGAATGTCAAACAAGGTGGTGTGCTCCTTCTGTGATCCTCCACTTGGGAAGCTAAGGCAGGAAGACTGAGTGTCTTAGGCTTGTCTAGGTTATAGAAGATCCTGTCACAAAAGTAGGAAGAAAGGGAGGGAAGGAGAAATAGAAATATTCTCTTATGAATATATAAAAATTCATATCATATATATTCAACATATAAAATTCAAAGCAGGCAAAAGTAAGAAAACAATAAGGGTAACAGCACAAACCAATGATATTAAAAGCAGTAATGGAACAAAAGAAAGGCTCTATGGGCCAGTGAGATGGCCTGATGACCTGAGCTCAAACTCTAGGCTCACATGGGGATAGGAGAAAACTAAATCCCACATTGTCTTCTGTTCCCACATGCACACTGTGTCATGCACAAATCCCATCTCCACACAGACACAAAATAAACATTAAATTAAAAAGGATCATCTACCTAAAAATTAATAAACCTCTAGCAAGACTAAAAGAGATAAAAATAAGCAAGGATAACATCAATATTGGTAATGAAATGAGATGTTATAATGGAGTCCACAGCTATCAAAAGGATAGCAGGGAATATCAGCAACCCTGTATGCCTGTGAATTCAACCACCTTTTGAGTAATGAACTAAGTCCCTGAATACCACAAACAACTAAAATAAAGCTAAAATAAAATACCTACAGCTTCAATAGTTTGTAACTACTAAAGAAGACACAATTGTGATGAAAAGCATACCCTAAGGAAACCCCAGGCCAAGCAGTTTCAAGGGAGAAATCTACATAAATGTTTGAAGAAAAATAGCACTAGTCTCCACAACCTTGTCCGGAAAGCAGACGAGACTACTAATTCCCTAATGATTTTATAATACGGTCACCCCAACACTAAAAGTAGACAAGACACCAAAGAGAAATTAGAGTAATATCCTCACAAATCTGTCATCCTTACACAGTAAAGCTTGAAATGGAGATGAACTCAAGAGAAATGGTTTCTTTATGGCCATTGTGAAAATATTACCATTTTTCTTTTTGCTTAAAAGAGTGTCCGTGTCTGTGTGTTTGTGTGTGTGTGCGCATGTGCGTGCATGAGTGTGTGTATGCATGTACTTAATATGGAAGTCAGAGGACAGCCTCAGGCATTGTTCCTTTATATACTGTCCATCTTATTTTTTTTTTTTCTTTAAGACAGAGTGTCTTGCTGGCCTGGAACTCACTGAGGAGGCTATGCCAGAGAGCTCCAAGGATCTGCCTGGCTCTGCCTCCCCAGTACTGAGCGTCCAAGTGTATACCATCATGCCCGCCTTGTTTTGGAGTGATTTAGGGACTGAATTCAGGTTCTCATGTTTTCAAGGCAATCACTTTAACAACTGAACAATGATTCCAGCTCCATAATTTTCAGTTTGGCACCTAACATCATTTAAAGAGAATGAGAATTATGCTAAGAAAAATATGGTATCTTTTATATGGTGTGATTTAGTAAGATTCAATAAAAAAGACATAAAATTATTTCTATGCAAGGTAATAAGATAGACTGTTTCACTTCTTTGTAAAATAATTCTATGGAAATTAACTTTATAAAGTGCATCTGGTTCTAAGTAATACACTACTGTGTATTAAAAAACCTATTTTCCTGGGAAAATGGAAGCATCAAATTAAACACTTAGGCATTAAACTAAAAAGAATACTTTATTGTATATGATATTAGCATAAACTGATAATTTTACCTAATTTCTAGCTTTGCCACTTCAGGTAATTTTCCAAAATTTATCTCTTCTACTTCTAGTTCCTTGAGAGCAGCCAGAATTTTTTGCTGATCTTTACTGGTAATTCCATTCTAAGGAGAAATAATTGAAAGGTTTAATAAGACAGTTACATTTGAATAATTTCATATCCAAGACCACTAATGCCATTTTCTAGATTAATTCATATCTTTCAAAATAGACAAATACTGGAAATAATACTTAAACATATTGTTTGCTTATACTTCAACAAAGTTGTATTATAAATAATTTGGGTATATAGTTGACTATAGTCATTTTTTTGCAGTGTATACTGATAACTGTGATGGATTCAAAAGTCACATTATTAGAATTTAAAATATTATCATTCTAAAATACATAGCAGTTTTTCCTTCAAAATATTTAGGATGTTAATAGTTATAAGAGAGAATTAACTTTTTAACCTTACTTTACCTTCAATATTAAAGTAAATTTCTTTCCTGGATTTAGTCAAATAGTATGCTATTTTGGCTTTTAGTAATAGGCAGCGATTTCAAGTAACCAATGTGTTATATGAACAGCAAGATCGTTACTTTAAAATATCCTCCTTATCAAAGTACCTCTAAAACTTCCCACACCTATTTTGAATTTATTAATAATGGATGGCATATTTGTTGCTGATTTGGAAGATAAATGCGTGTATGCCCACGTTAAAAGTCACCTCTTCCTTCTAGGCAGCCTGTTTTACAAATCCACTATCCATCTGAAAGTGAATAGTAGTTCTCGTTGAGATATAGCAATCTTACAAAGCCTGATGCTAAAGTCTGTAATGTTCCTTAAACAACTTAATATTACAGTACAATTTGCACATGGCAATCCACTGTTGTTTCTAACCAAGAATCTACAAAAGATCAGTCTACATAGCCCTAGAATTTTTAAAATAGAAAATAAAAGAATGTGCAAAGAATATATCTGGCATTTTAAGTGATTCTTACCTTTGTAAGCTCGTCTTTCTTCATGGTCAGAAGGTGTCTTAAAGTTATATCCCTTTCCTGCACAGAAGGTAAAAATCCCACCACCATTCAGTGTAAACAATTCAAAGCAAAGCAGGAAAGGAAATAGAAGTTGCCACTTAACTGCTTTCTCAAAGAGCTTCTAGTTTTTCAGAGGGTATGTAGCTCACGAGCTACATCACTGGCTAGATAGTATATACACCCAGAAGCACTCAGTATCTAGTTTCCCAGAATAAAAGAAAATGGCTAGCACTCATATTTACTTAGAAAAAAGAAAACGTTCTGGAAATGTGACAGAAATTGTATTTTAAAAGTAGCTAAATTTCACATGGCATCAGACCAAACTATCAATAATATGATTTCTGACCCAAGATGTCCTCAGATAGAAGTTTCAGCATTGTACAATGAATCAAACTCAGAAATACCGGAACCAATGTTTATAATCCTTAATTAGTCCTTTGCTTCAGTATCCTTATCTACCTGGTAACAATTGTCATCTACTCAAATCCTGCTATGCAGACTTAAAGCATACACAGTTCCTGGTGTGTGACTTAATTTAATCTTCAGGAAAGCCTATATGTCCTTGAGGAAAAAATGATATTTAAGTAGTATATTCTAGTTAATAACTAGAGAAAATATCAAATAAAGGATTGTCTGGTTCAAAATCATGCTTCCAGCATTCCACACAAGACAAGCAATAGCTGTAAATATAGGGCTTAAATGTGTACAGATGTTATCAGACAGATGTTGTGAAATACAGAAATATTCTAATTTATATAAATTCCTAGGTTAATAATTTTTGGATGTGCTTATCATAAATTTAAAAATAGGGTACTCTACAAATGAAAAAAAATAAATGGCATGCTTATGAACTAAAATTTAATTTTATTCTAATATAACCACAAACATATAAAATGTACTCTGCTTCTATGAAATCCTACCTTTAATAAGTCTGTCATATGCTCAAGTCCAAGACCATGTAAAAATATTTCCAGATCTCCAAATGCTGTATATGGACTATAACATAACACAGCAAGGTCAGTTTCAGAATAGACTATATATACATAGTAATATATGTGTATGTCTATTTAACAGCAAGTATGGGAATGGGCAAGAATGAATCCAGGCAGAATATATTTGTAAGTTTACACAGCACATTTAAATGCTGCATCAAAGGAATAAACCAGGTTCTCTCTTTGTCCCCTTGTCTCCCACTCCCCCTACTTTTTCTCCCTTTCTTCCCTTCCCTTTTAAAGCTGAAAAGTTAAGCTCATGGCTTCACATAATCCAAGCAGTGAACTACATCCCCAACCCCAAACAAAGTTTCTTAACTAAAGAAAGGGAAAACATGGGTGGTAATATTCAGCTCATCTTTCCTAAGATTTGAAATATTCATCAGTATGTATTTGTTATGAAATATTGCAAACAGAAATGTCTTTCAATGCAATAAATTAGATGGTAACTATAAATGTAGTAACTACAGAATGGTTTGTAGCCATGTGCTGAACAACAGGATTAGTTTATAAAACCAGAGAGATGATAAAAATAATCAGAAAATAAGATCTAGCACAAACAAGCGTGAATATAAACATAATCTTGAGTCTCTTGAAAGTAAAATTTGATATTTTACTAAAAATATGTTTTAAATTCAGTTAGTTAAATAAGTAAATAACTAAATAAAATTCTTCTAAAATTCTGGAGAACAAAGCATCTAAAACCCAGACATTTCTAAGTGGCATTTAAAAATGCTTATAAAAGTTTAATCTATCATATATCTTATATAACTTGCCAAATTTACTATGAGTAATAAAATATGCATTTTATATATATTCTGCTGAACTCAAACATGTTACCTAAATATATGATCCTTTTCTTTATCGGAATCTGTGGCCAACAGTTTACAAATAGTCTCTTCTTTGGTTAGCTGATGAAGTTTCCCTTCCAATGGATTTAGAGTCAAGGAAAGAAAGTTGAAGATCTGAAAAAAATCCCAAGCCATTCAAATATAGTTAGTATTATTATTATTATCCTTCACACTAAAAAGAAAAGTTAACATATTATTTTTTCTATAGAGAAAGAAAATGCTAAAAAGGTGAGTAGTTCAGTTTTAATAACTCTGTATCGTGAGGAAACCTTTTGTAAAATCAAGTAAGTGCTTCCTTAACCTAAAATAATAATAAAAGCACACCAATTCCAAAATTTAAAAATCAAGGGTAGTGATTAATACTTTCAAGATGATATGAAACATTTTAGACAAATGATTTATAAATTAAATACTGGCTAAGCTGGGGTGAAGTAATCTGAATGACGACACATATACAAACCGCAAAGTAGTCTATGCCTGTTACAGTATTAGGGGCAGTATAAGAGTTCTCTGTCTACTCATATCACTTAAATGATATTAAATGTAATATCAATATTTTCATTTAAAAGATGACTATTATAGCAAAATAAAGCTTTCATTACCAGCTTAAAGAAGAAAACCTATTCAAGTATTTAATAATTGTATGTTATTATTATACTTAGGAACTGTGATAAATAATACAAAAATTCCACACAATATAACAACACATAAAGTACACAGGTGATTACCTCAAGATGTTTATTTCTTTTTGCAATCTCGCTTGGTGTCCTGCCATCTTTAGTCTGTATCATTTTATTAGCTCCAAGTTCAAGCAACTTCAGAATTACATTTTTATGACCCTGACGTGCTGCCCACGTTAAGGCCTGTAAGTGTGGGAAAGAGGAATGTTTAAAAAGCAGTACATGTGAGATAGATAAGAAATATTTTCACCGATATTTATGGCACAGTAAGAGAGAGAGAGAGAGAGAGAAAGAGAGAGAGAGAGAGAGAAAGAGAGAGAGAGAGAGAAAGCATGGTTAATTAGCAGAGTGATGCAATTTCCGCATTGCAAAATATAATGTAAACATATTCCCAGCTGTACTCACTGATTTTACGAACCAAACACATTTTTATGCAGTTAAGTAAAGTCATGAAATAAAGAACTTATCTGCTATTACAGATGTTTTCTGTGAAGGAATTCATGAGTGTTTTCTAGAGCCCTGGTTTTTCTTGTGTGCGATAACTTCTTTTATCAAGTATTAACTAATTCTCCCTTTCTCTAAGCTGTTGCTCTCAACAGTATTTTCATCTAGCAGTGACTATAGTTCAGGCTTCCTACAACTTTCCTTAACTAACTGACAGTAAATATCAACTAAATAAAACTAGCCATTTGTGTAGGTTATTGATATAATAGCAAAGTATCAATGTCTCAGAAAAAAAAGTCAACTTGGAAAGCATTTCTCACAGTATAACCATTCTCATCCTGGGCGTTAACTTCTGCTCCATGAGCAACAAGCAGAGCAACAACCTGAGTGTGACCGTCTCGGGCAGCATACATGATTGGAGTCATAAGTCGCCTATGGAGGAAGAAGGAAGAGACATTTGTATTTACGTTACCATTAGCAGCCATTCAATTTCATAGACATATGCACACACCAAGTCATCAATAATGTTTGAATGGAGAAGGAAATAAGAGCCTTTAGTACAGCAAGTTATCTTTAAAAACATAATTGGGTGTAATAATAGGTGTATCAACCACACTCCAGGGCAGGCTGGTCAAGACAAATTCAACTCCACTTTTTATGTGTGATTTTTGTTTTGTTTTGGTATTTTGTCTTATTGACTACATTTGTTTTAACCTTTTGTATTGTTTTGTTTTATTAGAGAAGGAGAGAGACAGAGAGAGAATAAAACATGAAGTTGTGTCAGGAGGATTTGGGAGGAGATAGAAAAGGGGAAAAGAATATGATCAAAACCTACTCACTGTATGTAAAATATTTTAAAATTAAGAGATCCAGTCTTGCAGTAAATAAGTAAAAGTACTGAATACTTAAACCATACTGTTTACTAAATAAATGTGTACACATCCTTAAGTAATTCCTGCCTTCTAACATGAGTAGTTACTTTACATCCTCCTTCATAATTTAATCAGAGAGCCTATTCTGTGTATGCTGGGAATCCAGTGATCACATTGGATTTCCTCATGTTTTAGTGAAGGCTATTATCACTCTATTTTAGTTTAGGATTGAATTTTATTCTGAGTTAGGACTTATGCCAATCCAGAAAAAGATCAAACTATTCATTTAATTTGTCAACTATTTCTTGAGTATTTTCTGGGAGAGATTAGTGGTTTCTCTATAACTTATCACTTCATCAAGTTGGATTCAATCGCTCTACTCCTAGAAGTTAGTTTCTGGGCCCTTCCAAAGGAATCTAGCATCATTCTATGCGCTGTATGTGAGTGGAATATGCAATAATCTGTCTTAAGGGGGATCTGACATTCTGGGTCCAGTGCTTCCGAGGCACCACATTATCCGATTTACATATGAAGAAGTTCAGATTGAAGAATCCCACATTTTGATCTGAAATTCATGTTTCTATTCACTTTAGCTATGCTATCAACAAACAGGCTATCTCTCTCTCAGGTTTATCAGCAGAAGATATGTCCTGAACGTGATGTCTTCGCACCAATCATCTTAGCACAACCACTAACACTTGTCCCCTTTTCTTCTCTGTATTTTGAATTCAAATGTATGTTTTTAAGTGCCAGGAGTTATTTTTCATGTTATATTCAGATCTCCTTATGTAATCATATTTTTAAAGCAGTTTTTTACTATTCTTCTTGAGCAATTTTGTATGCTGTGAAAACTGTCAATTCTTTCCCCAGATTTGGGAAAGAATTACTCTCTATTTTGTGTCTAGGTGACATGTCATTGTTGAAATAGTTTTAATATAAAAATCCATGCAGAGTCTAAAAAAATCAAGTTTGCAGTAGTAGGTCTACTGGTTCCCTCTAGTGGTCAGCATCACCACAAGAGAGATTTAGTTTGAGTTAAATGGATGAAGACCTTGACCAAAGTATCATGCAACAAACACATGGGATGATATCATTTAAATGTCAATAGTGTTTCTGCTGAGGAAAACTGCTTCCCATATATCTGACAAAGCATTTTACCTTTACTCTTAGATGATGAAAAGACTAGATACTTAATTTCAGATTCAAATTGATTTCTCAAACCACTTGTCTTTCATATACAGCTGTTAAACTGTCAAATAACGATAGACAGTCATTTCTGCGGAGAAGTATTTGATATGAAACTTATGTCCTTAATAAATTTTAAACTTCTTTAAGCTATTTTGAAATTTACTGTACTACACCTATGTATTTTAATTCTTTTATTTATTTATTTTTTTTGTTTTGTTTTTCAAGACAGGGTTTCCCTGTAGCTTTGGAGCCTGTCCTGGAACTAGCTCTTATAGACCAGGCTGGCCTCAAACTCACAGAGATCCGCCTGCTTCTGCCTCCCGAATGCTGGGATTAAAGGCGTACACCACCACCACCCAGCTATTTTAATTCTTAATTAAAATGTACATGCCACATGGTGAGTTTCCTCCTCTCAGTGCTGTGAGAGGACAGCTGACTAGAGCAGTTTAAGGAAGGGTCTATGTGTTCTGGCTCACAGCTCCTGGGCACAGTAAACTATGGGGGAGGTCATGGTGGCGGGGCTTGAGGAATGCACATCTGGTCACATCACATCTACAGCACAAAAGAAAGAATGCTAATGTTAGCTCACGTCTTCTCTTCCCTCAGTCCCGGACTTCAGCCCATGGAACTGTGTCACCTAGTCAGGGGAGAGCTTCCCATCAGCTAACCTGATACAGAAACCCACTCACAGCAGGCCAAGATACTTGGCTCCTAGGCAATTCTAGATCCCATCAGGTTGACAATCAATATTAACCATCACACCTACACATTTCTTTCATGGAACTAAGAATCTTTTCATATTAAGGAATGGTATCTTCAGTATATGACAATTCCTGGCCATTAGTGCTTCAAATGTAGCAGCTCTACGTTCTATTTTCACCTGGAACCTTCTGTTCATATACAACCCAGGAATTTCCCGAGTTCAAAACTTAGCTTTTTGGAAGTTTATCAGACAGACAATCGAACTGCTGACAATGTTCTTCATGTTTCTCATCTCTTCTTATAGGCTCTATTTCTATTACATTATGTTATATTCTAGACAGTTTCCTTACATCTAGCTTCTAATCCACTTACTGTTCTCAGCAGTGACATGTTTGATATTATGTAGGTATATTTAGCTTTAATTGACCAGTTTAACACTTTTCTGTATTTGTTTCATAAAGCCTGCTTATTATTTTGTGGCATCACATCCCTCTTCCATTCCTCAGAGCGATAGGCCCTCTTTAGGTTTTCCTTTCTGTAGTCTAAGTCACTTTTCCTGGATCTACTATGCATGTTGAATCTTAGGACAATGGTATTCTCTAGATGTTAAGAACTAGTGGTTACATCACTTATTTACTGATCTACCAGCATGATGTACTCAATTATAGAAGACTCAAGTCACCTGTCCTGCCCCGTCTGAAAGTAATGAGTTTTTAGATATTGTCCCATTTCTTTCTCCAGAGCTATGCCTTTTCCAGCCCAGAAGCACCCCTTTTCTTAAATAGAACTTTATTAAAAGATTTTAGTTATCTGATATCTAAATATGCTGTGGAAGATCAAGACATAGCCTCAGCTTATATGCTGAGGTCATAAAGGTACTTTTATCCAAATTATTGATATTTCAGTCAGATTTTCTACTATAAATTTTATAATCATTTACAAGGTCGATACAATCCCCTTGGTCCTTTGATTAGGCTGTTTAGTTTTATAAATTATATAAAATGTCTTTTAAAATGCTCTCATTTCAAAAAACAAATAAATTTACTCAATCTTCTAAAATTTCATGAAATATAATTTAAAATTGTCTTCGTTTAAGTCCGTAATTTTCTTTTACACATACCTTAGACAATTATGTTTGCTCTCAAGAGTGGGATGGATCTATGACAACCAAAATACACAGAGAAACCTAGTCTCAAAAAGCCAAAAGTTAAAGATGAAAAATACACAGAGTCTGGATACTTATGTTATTGTGTTGTCTTTAAATTGTTTGATGGCTGAGGAAGGAGCAAAAGCTGCTAAAAGACATTTGATTATAAATGCTGCCGGATTAATCCAACATATATATTTTTGAAAATGCCTTGACTTCAAAATTTATGTCAAAAGGTATGTTACTTTGGAGAAGAGGTTTTGTTTTTGTTTCTGCAGGAAATGTGAAGTTGTGGATTCAATCTGAGTTAAGAAAAATAAGGTTTGATCAAGGAAGACCACCTGAGAAATCTCTGGTAGGAATGGCTGGCCCATAGAAGGGAATGCTGTGAGAGAGAAGGCAGTGTAGCAGACGCCATGCTTCTCCAGCACAAGATGGACACTGGTTAGACTCATGCCGGTAAGCCACAACTCAAGTGGCGATACACATTAATGGAGATGGGCTAAAATAATATGTGAGAGTTAGCCAATAAGGGGCTGGAGACAATGGGCCAGGCAGTATTTAAATGAATACAGTTTCCATGTAATTATTTTGGGTACACACCGGGAGCCGGATGGCACAAGGGGCCCGGCGCCGGGAACGCAGCCCGAGCCCCTCATTACTACAGGCCCAGATGTCTGAGTTCTACATCCACAACAGTTTCAAGACTGCTGGCTGAGAAATTCAAGGCTCACAGGATACTCCAGTCAGGACTTGATCATAATTCTAAATTTTCTTTAGGTCCTCATAAGATTATCAGTGCCCCTAGTCAGCAGGAAATAGCCTAGAAACTACGCCCACATTCCCCCAAAAATGGACTATGGATATTTTTCTTTGTTTAGAGTGTTGGTTTCAAGTTGTTATGAATAATGGTCAGGAAGAAAGCTAAACAAGCGAGATTTGATTCAGAGTTCTTATTTTGAAAAAAAAACGTGTTGTGGGGGAAGTGCTATGGGGACAATGATTTTACCCTGCAAAGATTTGTTTCTTGTACTTGTCTAATAAAATGCTGAATGGCTAGTAGTCAGGCAGGAAGTAGTGGTGGGGTGGGGTGACTAGGCAGGAAGCAGAGGTGGGGCAATGAGAACAGGAGAATTCTGGGAAGAGAAAGAGTCAGTCTGCAGTCATCAGCCAGACAAAAAGGAAGCCAGACACAGAGCAAGCAAGATGTGACTGCCTTGCCGAAAAAAGTACAAAGCAATGTAGCTAACACAGACAAGAATTATGGGCTAATATAGGTTATAAGAATTAGAAGAAGCCTAAGCTAATAGGTCATTCAGTTTATAATTAATGTAGACCTCTGTGTGTTTATTTGGGACTAAAACAGCTGCAGGACCAGGTGGACAGAAACCTTTGTCAACAGCATCCAACTGTTATTATAGTATGAAAACTGCCACAGATGAGACATAAATAAAAGAGCATGTCTGTGTTCTAATACATTCTCAGTGCACCATCTTCTGGTTTAGAGTATAAGCAGTAAGGTCAGTTAGTTTAAATTCAGAACTAGCCTATAGTGCATTTGTAACATAAATAATTTTTCTCAACCTTTTTAAATTTTTATCAAGTCTGACTTTGTGGTTATTTCATGGCAATAAAACTTCCACTAGAGGGCAATAAAACGCAACTTCATAGGAATTTTCAGTCACAATGATGTACTTAACCACTTCTTTGTACTACAAATTAAAAGACTGGTTTACCTTTATGCTGTGGAACAATCCTTTCCACTGTATGAAGATGTGTCACTGTGACTGGTTTAATAAAAAGCTAAGTGGCCAATGGCTAAGCAGAAGGAGGAACTTCTGGACAGAGAGAACTCTGGGAAGGAGAAAAGCAGTGTCTCCAGCTGGACACAGAAGGAACAAAACATGCAAAAGGAAAAGTAAAAGCCACGAGTCGTGTGGCATCACCTAGATGAATAGAAATCGGTTAATTTGTCATAAGAGCTAATGGGACAAGCCTGAGCTATAGGCCAAACTTTCATAATTAATAATAAGTGTCCGTGTCACTTTCTTAGGAGCTGGCAGCCCAAAGAAAAAGTTGCCTATAAGTATTATTTATTCTTTCTTAAATCTGCTTACAAGTGTAGCTGGAAGAATAATAAAACGAGCATGGTTTGGGCAATGATAAAGTGCTAAAAACTAGACATCAACTTCTAGGATTAGATTAGTTTTAGATCAATACTAAGGGGGGGGATACAATATGTTGGAAGGTTGCTCTAGTTTGGATATAGTTTGGGTGTTCACTAAACGTTCAAGTGTTATAGGCTGGTCCCCACCTCCAGGAAGAGGTGTGGAACCTTTGAGAAGTGGGGCATAGTGAGAGGTTCTCAGGTTAACTGGGGAAAGTACTTGAAGATGACCAGGGTATCTTGTGGGAATCTTGTTAAGCTTCATGGAAACTGTTACAAACCTTGAGCCTGATCATTTGCAGATACTGGCTTTCAGTTTGAGATGAGATTTCAGCTGGCACATGAGATCCCTACATCTGTTTGTCATTAACTACATAGCCCCTCACAGAACTGAGACTTCAAAGGTGCTGTGTGTGAGATTCATAACTGTATTTCATATCTATATTTCAGATAGATATGATTAGTATTCTATGAAACAGAGTGAAAAGAAAAAATTTAACTAATGGACACCTGAATTCAGAAAGGGGAGCTATCAGAAACTAGGATTTCTGAAACACACATGCATATGTCAGACCACGCAAATGCACGCACACACACTTCCCTCTTATCTTTGTAAGTAATCCACCTCAGAAATTTGAATGGTGACAAAATTCATCCAATCCATGTGAAGATAGAGAAGCAAAACTAAGATTTCCAGAGCATGAAAGCAAAGCCTCTGGTGTTGAACTGAGTCCCATATTCTCTTCCCAAGTTCTTCTTTGATGCAGCTCCTAATTATTGGAAATATTATTTTAAGGTGTGTTATTTTTGTTTATGTTGCATTTGTTTAACTCTGTAAAGCTGTGATTCTTTGCCTGTCTAGAACTCCTGATGTTCTAATAAAGCTCAGAATGGCATAAAGCAAAGCAGGAGAAAGGATAGGCAGGGCTGGCAGGGAGAGAGAATATATAGAAAAAGAAAACTGGGAGAAGGGGTTTGGAGTAGTAGCTTGAAAAGGAGGAGGACATCAGGGACCAGCCACCCAGCTACACAGCAATCCATGGAGTAAGAGCAAGATTTAAAGAAGTAAGAGAATGGGAAAAACCCAGAGGTCAAAGAGTAGACAGGATAATATAAATTAAGAAAAGAGGGCAAGAAACAAGCCAAGCTAAGCCTAGACGGTTATAACTAAGAATAAGATTCCTTGTGATTCATTTGGGAGCTGGGTGGCGGGCCCCCTAAAAGAGTCCAAAGAGCTTACCATTATATTACTACACCTAATTCCTGGGCAGCATTGGCAGAGAAGAGTACCAGTTGACCTTCTCACAGTACCACTCACAGAACTTGGAGTTTGGTGTTACTAAAGCACTGAGAACTCAAGAGAACAAAGTGAGCTTGAGGACTTCCCTAGTAAGATGGTGGATTAGAAGCCCCATCAGTGAGACATGGTGAAAAACAAGATAATAAACGATAGTTCCTATTCCTGCATGATACAACAGCTGAGAACAAATTTCTTGTGGTAGGTTATAGCTCCTCAGAGAAGCAGGAAGGAGGAGCTTGAACCTGCACTCAGTTGTGATGAGGCTTTATGAAGTCAGTGGGAAATACCAGGAAAGTCTGTCTATTCTCCTTGTACCATGTCCCACTGCAGGAACAGTTAGCTAGAGAGACTACGCGTTGGACCCAACTTTCACCATTAGCAATGAAATGCAAGGCCAATGCAATCTGTGTGGCTCAAGGCTGAAGAATCTGAAGCAGATTCTCCAGTTTGGGTTACTGGGAACTGCCAGATAAGGGATTCAGCTGCTCCCTGCCTTCACTTGAACAGCCAGAGAAAGAAAAGGCAGATTGCTACCCAAGGTCTGAATACACCCATGGGCAGAAAGGCAAAGTGCTGGCTATGAAGCCTGGAGTTGAAAAGTGATACTCCTATGTCTTACTCTGATGAGGTCTGCAGGAATCATCACCAAGGACTTCTACACTACCCTTCCCTACACATCTGGTGCTACATAATTGGAACCAGGAGCTATGGGGGCATGGACTGAGGGCTGTACATGGTGGGCACTGATCAGTGGAGGCTTTGGCTATGGCAGCTGAAGTGTGGCCTGTCAGGGCACCCTGGAAAGGCTCCTCATTTCTTCTAAAAGGGGGCAGTGTAAGAACTAAGAACTGCACTGCTGAACTCAGCTGCACCAGAAATCCAAAGATAATCTGCTTAAACTCCCCTGGGCACTAAACACACACAAATCTTTTATACTTTTGAGCCAGAATTGCAAACCGCACCTCCCTCTCCTCAGTAAAGTTTTGTACATGAAACATCACAGGGAAGGAATTCAAAACCATCTTAGGGGAAGAAATGCTGGTGCAATCACATTTTAAAATCTGTTGTATTTTTAATTTTACTTTGTCTTTTTATGTTAGCTTTTAATTTTGTAAACTTCACTTGTGCATAAATATTTCTTAATGGTTTTGTTCTAGATTTTGTGTTACTCGGTAAGTTTTTATGATCAATTTAAAGATTTACCCACCCGCCTATTGTTTACTCTCTGCTATTCTCCCACTACCCGTCATTTCATTCTCATTCCAACTCTATTTTCTAAATTGTAATTGTCCAAAGGTTTAATAATCTTTAAACTCTGTGGGAACTACCAAACACCTTCAATTCTGTTGACACCAACTTCCCCTTTCCATCTACTTTTTACCCTCTTAACTTTTTTCTCAGTTGCTGTAACACTAATCCTATCTTCATTTAACCTGCTTCCTTCTACTCCTACCCTTAGTAAATAATATCTTAGTACACAGTACTATCCTGTTCCTTTATCCCTCCAACAGGCAGTGAAATGAAATACTGTGTTTAGTATTCACACAGAGTGCCCATCTAGAATTGTGGTTGCCTCTGCACTTAATACATTAGTTAAAAAGTAGAGAAGGTGATCACACCTGAGCACATGGGTTGGCGATTTAGCTTCTGTATTATGCTCCTTAACTGTGCTATACCTAGTCTCCCTAGAACATTATAGATACTTCAGCTGAAAGAATAAAACTGATTCAAAGATCCAATCAATTTAAAAACCACAGATGTGCACCAACCCCCAAGATATAAATATAAGAAACATGAAAGAAAAATCAAGGAAGTATAATGCCTCTAAAAATACTAATTCCACAGTAGTGAACACCAATGAGAGCAAGTCAAATGAAATCCCAGATAAAGAGGTCAAAAGAATAATTATAAGAATGTTTAACAAAATCAAAGACGATAAAAAGTATGTCTGTACATGTGCTGGGTGAAATAAGGAAGCCAATATAGTATACGAAAGAGGAATAAAGAGAAGATGAAATTTTGGAAGAATACAACTGAAATTTTAGAAATGCAAAGCTCATTAAGCCAATGTGGTGGTTTCAATGAGAATGTCCCTCATAGGCTCATATATCTGAATGTTTGGTTGCCAGTTGGTGGAACTGTTTGTGAAGGATGGTGTCATGGATGGATGGGCATGGGAGTTTCAAAAGCCTATGCAATTCCCAGTTAGTTCTGTGTTTCATGCTTGTGGATCAGATGTAAACTCTCAGCTCCTGCTCCAGTGCCATGCCTACCTGCCTGATGATATGCTCCACCTATGAGGGTCATGGACTTGCCCTATGAAAACTGTTAGGCTCAATAAACTCTTTCTTCTGTAAGTTTCCTTTGTCTTGGTGCATCTTTACAGCAATAGAAAAGTAACTAAGACAGCATCAATAAAACAACCCAAAAAACCTCAGCAGAAAGCCTCTCTTATACCATGAGTCACTTGGAAGACAGAGTCTCGGGGATGGAGAACAAGAGATGGATTCAAACATCAAGATATCTATCAAGATAAAATAAGAATGAATAAAAATAATATACAAAACAACAAACAGTAAAAATAAAGTATCCCAGAAGGATCAAAAATAAAAATATATAGCCTTTTCAAAAGAAACAGCAGATGTTACAACAGAAAGTTTTGATAAGTATTAAAAGAAATTAATTTTCAAATTCATGGTCCTGTTTTTCATTAGTTATTGTTACTTACATATTGCATATGTACAGACACACATATTTCTAAATATATAAATCCAATTAGGGTTGTATGTTACTTGTATGTATGTATTATATTGCATATATGTTTTCAGGGCTGACCATTTGTTATTGGTGTGCTCTTCCTTAGGCAAGAAGGAAATAATGTAATTATATTCTAATCTCAAAAAAATTAAAAAAATAATTGCTAACCTACAATTTTAATCTCTACTAAAAAACTTAAAATTGTAAACAAAATGTTTTCAAATTAAAGATTCTACTTCTAACAGATTGTGGTGGGTTGAAAGAAAATGGTGCCCAAAAGGAGTGGCACCACCATTAGAAGCTGTGGCTTTGTTGAAGTAAGTGTGGAGGAAGTATGTCACTGTGGAGGTGGATTCTGGGGTTTTATATTTGGTCAAGCCACACCCAGTATCTCAGTTTACTTCCTGATGCCTGTGGGACCAAGATGTAGCTTCTCCACTCTCAGCTCCTTCCCCAGCACCATGTCTGTCTGCATGCTGCCATGATGACAATGGACTAAACCTCAAACTGTGAGCCACCCAGTTAAGTGCTTTCCTTTAGAAGAGTTGCTGTGGTCATGGTGTCTCTTCACAGCAATGGAAACCTTAAGATCTAGATGTATTAATAGAAGGTTTTAGATGGAAAATATTTTTGATTGAAACAAAATACAGGACAGAATGAAGAACACCAGAGAAGATAATTATATGAGTAAAATTAAAAGTTAACATCATAATTGCTAGCAATACTAAAATAATAGCAAATTATGAGCCTCAAGTAAATATAAATACACGGCAATACATACAAAGACAATGGAATAAAAACCTTCTAAGAATCCAACGGTATCCATGGATTGATAAAAGCATTAATATATAGTAGACTTCAATGAAGTAAAGAATTGATGTTGTAATTTCTAGAGTAGCCACTCAAAGAACAATGAAGAACAAATAACTAATAAGGTAGGGAATGGAATAATATTAAAAGAAACTGGATTCTCAATCAAAATTAGAAAAAGTTCATTTACTAAATAATAGATATGTAGATAGTATATATATTAAATGATAATGGACTAAATATCCCAATGAAAAGAAATATCATCAATTATTTAATTAAATAATTTATATTGAAAAAAGCTGTATTTCTTATTCTAAATAGAAACAAATAAAAATTGATTCTTAGCAACACACACAGACACACAGACAGAGACAGACAGACAGACAGACAGACAGACACAGACACACAGACACACACACACACACACACACACACACACACCTTATTTGTACATTGCCAAGGATGTAAAGTGGATGCTCCTTCAGAGAGCTTACAATATCAACTGTCAAACAGTTTTTTTAGGATTATTATGCATTTTAAATGTATGAACTTTTAAAGCAGTCTTCTCTGGAAGTCTTTTACAGAATTAATGTGTACATCCTTGTCAGGGGGCCTTTCTCTCTATCTAGGTACAGTTCAAAACAGAAAAACATCTCTATGATGTGATGCTTTTATTATTAAAAACAAAGCTGAAAAGATAAAATTACAGAGTTAGAAAATAATAAAGTGGAAGCTCAAACCTTAGAAATCTGGCTCATGAGACATTACTCCTAACTATACAATACAAGAATGTTAAATTGCACGCAATTTAATGCTATCAATATGATAATGTTTAATAGGACAATGTACTAGCAATATGAATACATTAGAGTTCTTAAATAAGATAAAGTTATAATAACTTTATTATTGTAATAAATTATAATTTATTATAGATTATTAAATCTATATTATTAAAGATCCCACTGTCATTTTTGAGTGAGAAAGAAAGCTACATGAATGTATACATTTGTATGTAAATACAGTTCTGTTTTAAGAAGGATTGGGATCTTCATTAAACTATTTAGTTACTATCTATGTTATTTGAATAGTCACAACAAAAATGTGTCAACTATTTTGCAGATTTAAAAAGAAGAGGAAATACATCAGGAAGTTAATGATCATTTCTAAGTTAGCAATTTAAAAACTGCTTCTGGAAGAATAGTGTTATTGTGTTGGCCTGTGTTGTCAGCAACAAGCTGTGCCACACAGTTACTGAAACTAGAAGCACGCTCTCGTTACAAGCCAGTACTACACACTCTGCCAAGCTGCTCCAGTGACATTTATGACTAAATTTACACTCTGGGAAAGGTAAAGACTTCCCAGGGTTTCCTCTTCTTCTTCTTTTTTAGAATAGGGAATAATATTCAACAGGTTAACAACCATGCAATGATTATGTCAAAATCTTGAGCACTGTGTAATGTGTCCTTATTTATCAGTGGTAATAAAATATCTACTGAAG
>PVIU01001720.1:0-35278 GCA_004026605.1 Ondatra zibethicus
GTAAAGAGAAGATAGAATCTGCAGGTAGTCAGTGTGTGATAATGCCTGGTAAGGTGGGAAAGACGGTGCCCATTCTCAAAGTGCGTACAGTAAAGAGAAGATAGAATCTGCAGGTAGTCAGTGTGTGATAATGCCTGGTAAGGTGGGAAAGACGGTGCCCATTCTCAAAGTGCGTACAGTAAAGAGAAGATAGAATCTGGAGGTAGTCAGTGTGTGATAATGCCTGGTAAGCTTTAGAATGACTGTAGAAGACACAGCATGGCTCCATCATGTTCTTTTGGAAATCGGATGCTGGTGTAATTAGGGCTAGAGTTGCAGCTTGGTCATCTCAACCACTCCTAAGATGTTTTCCCAGGTCCAAGTCTGCCCCATCTTTGTACCTATCCATCTGAATTTTTTTTCTTTTCTTGTTTTTCAAGACAGGGCTTCTCTGTACAGTCCTAGCTGTTCTAGAACTAGCTCTGTAGACCAGGCTGGTTTTGAACTCACAGAGATTCATGTGCCTCTGCCTCCCAATTGCTGGGATTAAAGGCGTGCACAGCCACCACCGCCACTCAGCTCTGTCTGAATGATTTTTAATTAAGAATCTTTTGTCTGCTGTCTCAGGAAGAATCAAGTTCATTCCCTAACACAAAAGAGTGTTTTTGTGGATGAGATCAGGCTAGCCCCGATGATTCTAGCCTGTGTTAAAATGGGACTTCACAGGAGGTATGACCAATGAGAGATAAGCATCCTTCTCTCCTGTTACTGGGCAGTGGGAAGCACTGGGCTCTCCTAGGGGCCACCCTGGAAGTCCCTTTTGTCTTTGGCTGTCCCTATCATCCGTTATTCTCTGTATCTCCTCAACATGCCAAGGACCTGAAGTGATAGCTGCTACTTCCAGCGTCACAAACCACCTCCTATGCCCAGCCGCTAGCCCCGCACCGAAGTGTGGCAGTGCTGGCGGGAGTCTCCCAGCTGTCTCCTCTGGTGGAGAGGACACTGTGACTGGCCATGCCTGAGAAACAAGCACCAGAGAGAGGTAGCCGCCGCTCTCCCCAGCCTGACTGCCTCTTCAGAACAGCATCAGTGTCTCTCGGTTTCTGCAGGGAATCCATTCCAGGACACCCTCCCCCAACAGATAATAAAGTCTGCAAGTACTTCCCCTGAGTCTTACAGAAAGTGATACGTGTTTAGATGTGTTTAGAAGTTGACTCCACACACCTTCCTGCATGCTTTAGATCATCTCTACATGTCATATACCGCTGGGTACAACCTACGTGAAATGTCTGTAGCTGCAGCATTGTGTGGTTTAGGGCAGAATGACCAGGGACACCGTCTGCACATGCTTAGGTCAGATGCAGTTTGGGATGGAACACTTCACTTTTGATCTAACGTTGATGGAATTGGGGATGCTGAAGCTGCAACTATGGAAGGCTGGCTGTATTCATAAACTTGGGAATGCATCTCAAGGTCATTGATGTGGCCATTCGGACTAACACCTTCTTGCTTCTCTCTCCCCAGCGCCACTTAGCCCCAGAAGTATTTTGGGAAATCTTTGGGATGTCCATACAGGAATTTGACAAGTTACCTCTTTGGAGACGCAACGACATGAAGAAAAAAGCTAAGCTCTTCTAAGTCCCCTGGATAAATGACAATCAGGAAAAGGACTCTCAGTGGTGGTGGTGCCTAGAACATTGTATTAAGGCCCAGAATCATCAATCCAAGAATTTATTCGCTACCCAGCAGCAACACTGAGGGAAAGTCTGATCTCAGCACCCATGGGTCACATCCCCAGCCAAGCAACAGTAACACTTGCGAGCAGCCATGGGGTAGAAACTTCTCTGTTCCCAAACTCAGCAGTGATGTCCACACGTGACCTTTTCACGTGACTACGTCCAAAACAGGGGCTTCTTTCTCCTTTTTAGTCCCCCTTTAATTGATGTGTAACTTAGTGCTGCCTGTACCTGTGAGAGCCAGCAAGTGCCCTTAGGAAGCCACATGGGAAGGAGTGGCTGGGAGCCCTGAAGTATGAGTCTATTTATTATGTAGCACTGTGGCTGAGGAGGAGTCCAGAGCCCAGCATTGATGTGGTAGCAACAATCTGGCCTTTCCTTGGCAGCCTTCCTCTGCTCTTCCTGGGCCCTGGGGGAAATGGAACTCCCTTGGGGACCTGGGCAGTTCTGAGTTCATGGCTGAGTACCAGCAAAAATGATTTGAATATGCTCCTTTTCTCTTCCTGTGTGCTGGGATCCAGTTGGCCAGCTGCTAGGGGAAAAATAAAATAAGAAAAAGGAAAAGGAAATTAAGGAAGCCCCTCCACTCCCCACCGAATGCTTTTTCTGCCTGATGATGTGCTCAGCCCCCTCTCCCTATAAACTGAGCTGGTGTGTTCACCTTTGCAAAGAAAGAAAGGAAAGGCAAAACGAGTTTCCACATTGGTCCAGGTGCTGCTGGGTGGTTGTTGCCCATGACTCATGTCTCTCTTAGAGAAGGAAAATCTGTGCCCTGCCTCTGTCCCTAATTCTCCCCCTCAGTGTCCCCTGCTGTCTGTGTGGCATCTGATGGGTCAGGTCAAGCCCATACTGGTATTGTGTGTTAAGGGCATAGACTAAGGGAAGACATGCTATTCTCCTTCAGATCTCTGCAGCTCTGAAGTCGACGGCTTCAGACAGAGTTCATGCGGCCTAGTTTGCGTTCCCTTCTTGCCCTGACACACTGACATGCTTGCATGTGTTCACACCCGTGTGTTACCCAGGGAAGTTCTGTGAGTCTATCTGTACTTTATAACCTCCGCTTGAATGTACCACGTTCAATGTACCACACTGTGCTGAGGCTTTGATGGGGCCTTTGCGTGAGAGCATGTGACCCAGATCAAGAATGAGGCTTGGGAGGATGCTTGAGACCAGCATATCTGGTGAGCTGTGGAGACTCACGCTGGGTTCTGCAGACCACAGAAGTGAGGCCAGGGTGGTTTAGGGCTCAGAGCATATATCTCACTGGAGAACTTCCATACTCCACAACTCTCAGTGAAAACTGGAACCTTGTTCTTTCATTACAATGTGTGAACAAGGCCACATGATAAGAACTGGTATAATTTGGATTGTGAAGAATCTCTCCAGAGCCACAGATTCTAATGGTCTCATTTATTCTTCTGCTCTGGGGCTCTTTTTGGGAGTCTAAGCTCTGAGTGAAAGCCAAGGGGAAGCATTTGAATTCCCTCTCAAATCACCACTCAGCACAAAATCCAGAAACTCCTCCGAGGATTAGCGTGACGCCAGCAGTGAAGAGCAAACAGCACAGATTCGGAGCCCAGGCTGCAGTCCTGTGACTTGTGACCTGCTTCTTTGGGTTATCCTGCCTTACTCCTGCAAGGCAGTTAAGTATGAGAACTACTCTTACAAGCCCGCATGTGTAGAGCCGTTAGCACAGTTATCAAGAGCACCGTACTGCATGGCCTGAGCATCCGGGTCCAGCTCCCCTTGGTTGGGAGGCAGATTGCAAATGGTGGGTTCCCCACTCAGGTCTCTCGCTCTTTCTGTTTTCGTTGTTTTGCTCCCGCTGCCCTGCCCAGTACTGACCGCAAGGCTGGTGTCACCTGGTTCTCATGTTACCCTGGCAATGGGCAGGATGGAGAGCGGGTGCAATGGTGTTCCCCTGCTGCAGCGAGCAAGGGTGACCTGGCGGGAGACTTTGTTTATCCAGTATGGAGATAAGGAATGGCCCACTGTGCTTTGCACCAGTTAGTATGCCACTGTTCACAACCATGCAGGTGAGAAAAACCAAAGCATTGGAGAGACAGGGACATGAGCAATTGCAAACGTTCTGCACCTGCTCTATAGCCATAGTTCATGTGGATGTCTTGACATATGAAAATTCAGCTGAAGGGGGAGGAGGGCAGGGACACTCCTCCTCTTTATGTTACAGAGAACTTTGAGTGAGTGAGAGGACCTGCCTAGTATTGCAATGATAACTGAAAAATTAAACTCTTAAATTCTTGCAATAACAAAATCCTGCTTTCTTGACCGTTTGAACTCAGTTCCCCATCTAACTTGGGGGGGAAATTGGTATTCCATATCAGCATACTAGTTAATTTAAATTGTATCATGTAAAAATGTATTTCTAGAAAACACCAATAGGAACCCCGACTGCCCTGGGAAGGGAGTGTTGGAAAGTGTCACACCAGACTCTCCGTCCATTCCCTTGCAGCTTCCAGCCAGAAAGATACACAGAGGATGATCCGCTTCTAACCGCCAGACCCATTGTTTGGGCTGTGGTGCCATATCTGTGATATTAAAGGGATCCACATGACTTACCTTGGCATGCCCAGACCACAACACGGGAGATGGGTGGTCTTCCATTTTACCCCACCCTCCTGAACACAGGAAAATTCTATTTCCTAGAAATCAAAGCAGCTTGTTCCACTTGGGGGAGAATTCTATGTATGGCAGACGTGGTGCGTATATTAAGGGCTGTATTTTTTAGCATCTGACCTACTTGTGACTTGACATGTGTACAGATTGCATGGTGCAGCAGCGGCTTCTGTGGCCACGTGGTAGACTCAGTGCTCCCCCCAGAACTTCTCCAGGAGAGGCCAGACTCTCACGTCGTCTTCCTGTGCAGCTTACTAGAGAGATAAAAAGCCTTTGAAAACAGCTAGCTCTGCATTTTCATACTCGTGCGGAGTTTGTGATGAAATATTTTTAATATGACTCCTTCAAGAACTGAACATGAACTGCCTGTTCTCTGAAACCCCAAAGAGAAAAACTGCAGTTAGTGGGTTCTAAGGTGCAAAAAGGGGGAGGGAACAGTTTTCTATCTGTCCTGTCTTATGCTCTCCCCAAGTCCTGACTCTGTTACCTCCAGCCTGAGCCCTCTCTCCCGAGACACAGCCCCACCTCCGTCACTTCCATCTCTGTCTACGGTCGCTCGCCTCCGCGTGGAGAGGTTCAGCTGGCGATGTTTCTAAAGCAGGACTTCTTTGCTTTGAACCAAACATCATTTTCTAAAGATAGCTTCACCAATGATGCCGTCAAAAATATCTGCTTTTGCAAGTTTAAAAGAATTCAAATTAACCTCTTTTGAGTCTTTGTTAAGAAAGAAAGAAATCTCAAGCAAACTTAGAGCGGAGTCCCAGGGCATGCCGCAGGAGACTGGCATGGCTGCTCCAGGAACCCTGCGCAGAAAAGATTTCTGCTAACTGCTTTCTGTGCCCTCCTCAATTTTGAGTTACGTTTTTTTCTTCTTTAGACAAACCAAGGCTTTGTATGCTTCAAATTTACTCTTTCATGCCCCCTTTGAAGAACTTTCTATCCAGAAAAAAGATAGTCAGAGCTTTGGATTTGCGGTGACGTGCCTTCCAGGGGACACGTACAGGGAAGGAACACCCACCTCTACTGGAACAAAATGAGCAAGGCTTCAGCATCTACAAGATCACGGTTTCCATTTTTTCCCCATGGAGCCGAGGGAGAGGGAGACAAACAGACATTCGATTGCTTTCACTTGTGTGTGTGTGTGTGTGTTCAGTGTTGTGGCAAACTCACAAGGAAGGACAAGTGTCCGCTCAAGCAGAAGCTCTCTAAGCAGTGGACGTGTGCATAACAAAGTTCAGCAAAGCCAACTTTTTTCTCCCAGAAGCTTAATGCAATTGAGTGGCAGATATCTTTAATAAAATGCTTTTCTGTGTCTCTTCCAAGAGTGACAGTCCCATGAATCACTTCCCATGGGTGAAAGAAAGAGACAGGCCTATATGCATGGATGTTCAAAAAGGTTATGATTATGTATGAAAATATTTTCCCTATGGAAGAGGAGACAGTTGTCCACAGAATTGATGTTTTGGGGGGTTCTCTGTAGAGATGTGTCCAGTGGTAAATGTAGGGGTTTCCATGAGATGCCAAAGACCCTGCATCGGATCTCTTGTAATTTGGTTAATGGGATTGCGTTGATGAAAGAAAGCCTGCCCACCCTTCCGTCCTTCCCTCCCCTTGTTGGTGATATGAATGCAGGTGTTCACAAGACGTTCTTGAGAAGCTGTCCTGTGTTCCCTGTGGAGTCGAGATGGTGTGTGCCAGTGCCTGAGCACCTGGTGCCAGGTGCAGAGGGGAGCTTGGCCTGCAGACACCCCCCCACGTCACTGAGCTGTCCTTTCCCAGCCTGCTCTGCGCCCATTGCAGGCAGTGCACACCACCCTCCTTCATCACTGTATTCAACTCTGTGAATAAAGCTGTGTGCTTCCTCCCTGAGCGCCTCTGGCACTGTTCTGTTTCCTGCTCCCGTTGGTCTTTTAAAAGTATCAGTCAAACTTCCAGGAACCAGAACAAAGAGCAAAGTCAAAGATATAGCAGGTTGTCTTTAATACTTAAAAAATGTATTTTAAGTGTATATGTATGCACACGTGCAAGCATGTACGGGTGAAGTTGGTGTTGGATTCCTGAGCTGCCTGAAGCGGGTGCTAGGAACAGAGCTCTGATCCTCTGCGAAAGCAGTGCATGCTCCTAAACACAGAGCTGTCTCTCCATTCCGCCTGGTATTTTTCCATCATATTCATTGATGTATCAAATAACACAGATGCTTTCCTGTAGTTTGTCCAATAATTCAGGCCAAAATGACAAAGTACATTATCAACTGGTGTCCTAGTTAGGATTTCTACTGCTGTGAAGAAAGACCATGACCACGGCAGCTCTTAACAAAAGAAAGCATTTTACTGGGGGCCTTGTAAACAGAGATTGCGCTTTAGCTTCCCGGCTGCCCAGACCCAAATAATCACACAGAAACTATATTAATTATAACATTGTTTGGCCAATAGCTTAGGGATATTCCTAGCTAGCTCTTACATCTTAAATTAATTCATTTCTATTAGTCTATATATCACCACAAGGCTGTGGCTTACCGTAAGGTTCTGGCATCTTTGTCCTTTGGCAGTACATGGCGTCTGCCTTCCTTCTCCTTACATTCAGTTTAGTTTTCCTGCCTACCCATATTCTGCCCTGCCATAGGCCAAAGAGGCTTCTTTATTAATCAGTGCTCTCAGAGAACAGGTCAGGAAGCCCAACCTCCAATCTTAAGGTCCACCCAGCTTGGCTTCCACCAGCAGCAGCGCCTATCCCCAGCTTTACCACCAGGGGTCACCTGTAGTCCTTGTCATGACTTCCTGTGACACTGGACTCCAGTGACCATCTTTGAAGTTGATTCCTTTTGCTTGGATAAAGGAACCTCATAGGAGAGTTCACCTCACACAGAAAGATGTCTAGTAGGCAAAAGTCAAGGCAAGGCCATTTCCCTCCTTCCAAACCCTGCCTCTGGCTTCCCTTTCCTCTTCCAGACATGCCATGTTTGTTCCCACTAGGGCAGCTTTGTCAATGATGTTTCCTCTCTACAATGTCCAGCTCTCCAAGGAGGTAGCCAATGGAGAGAATCCTCTGCCACGGAAAGGGTGTCATGTCCACTGTCAACTCTGTAAAGTGCTTTCCCATCCATTTTAAAAATTATCTGTGAACTTCCTGTGGGCTCCATGAGTCTTATTGAAGACAAGGCCACATATACATGCTTGGCATGAGCCTGTCTTGATGGCCAGCCTGGCCTACTGCAACAGTACTTGGCACACTGATGACTGACTCTGGTAGGCAGGTACGTGATCACGGTTGCCTCATTCCCTTAGCTTGGCATGTGTCTGCTTTGTAGTTTAATTCTGGCGACCCCTCTTTGCTGACTGTCAGACTATCTAGCACAACTTAGTGGTTAGCACAACTCTCCCAGTAGCTCTAGGAGGCTGATCACTGTAGTCTCACCATACAAGTTGGATGCCAGAGCTCAGAGGCTAAGCAAGTATGTCTGACTATTAAGTCAGTAGCAGATTTGTCTCCATAGCATCCCATGTTGCTTTCCTTCAAGTCCCTGTGTTATAGGAGGAGGGGGCCCCTAGTTTGTCCCAGCCACCCGAAATAACCACACAGAAACTGTATTAATTAAAACACTGCTTGGCCATTCGCTCTAACTTCATATTGGCTAACTCTTATATATTAGTTTAATCCATCTCCATTAATCTGTGTATCGCCATGTGGCTTACCAGAGATTCTAACCAGCGTCCATCTCAGGCAGAGGATCCATGGCTTCTCTGACTCTGCCTTTCTTCCTCCCAGCATTCAGTTCTGTTTTCTCCACCTACCTAAGTTCTGCCCTATCAACTAGGCCAAGGTAGTTTCTTTATTCATTAACCAATGAAAGCAACACACAAACAGAAGGAACTTCTACACCATCCCTGTCCTTAGAGCAAGGATGGTATATCTCAGGGCCAGATCCATTTATTGTGGCCTCGAGTTCCCTCACTATTACCACACAGCAGCTGTGAATGACACTTCTGAAAATGGATTTCTAATCAGCTTTCAGGCTCTGCTATCCCAATCTGCTCACCTGCCGAAAGGACAAAGAGGTGAGAAACCCCATCCAAAGATCATGATGATGCATGTTGATTACATGGTGCAGTGCCTGGCCCATTAACTGCTCCAGAAACCCCAGGGATGCTTACAGGGAGTAATTAGCCACTGAGAAGCTAGCTGAGTCTCATTGTCTTCCCAGGTACATTTAAAGTAACTTATGAAGGGATGGTGAAGGCACTAAGATACGGCTCACATGCCATGTGAGGGGATGGCATGGAACGTGAGAGTCTCGCACGAATGTGGATGTGGCTAAAATCTTTTCCTAGGGGAGATGTAAACGAAGCCTACCCTTCCTTCTGAGTTACCAGTGACACACTGAGATGTGAGTCCACCAGGTTCACTCTGGGAAACCAGGGAGTTTATTAGGCATATAGAGCAATGGGTAAGGTTATAGGGAGGATCATGACTGACCTTGAAATGGCCATGCATGAGGAAGGTCTGCACACAGCATGAATGATGGTCCCCCCGTGGCCACATAGGTGGATCCACCTCTCTAGTCCCTCCCGCCTGTCTACTCCAGTCTCTCCCTGAGGCTACCTGCAATTAAGGCAAAATTGCACCCAACTGGTCGGTAGGAGTGACCAGATGTCTGCGGGAGGGTCCCAAGACCTTCCTGACCCTCCTTCTATGAGGGAAAATCAACAGTTACCTTGCTCCATGTGGGTTCGGCTGTGGCAGTCTTTTCTGAGCATGCCCGGATGAGCTGAAGATGGTGGCAGTTGGCTTGGAGGATTGTCCTGTATACAAGGGTAAAGGTCTAGTTCTTTTATAAATGATCATTTGAGGATTTCCATTTCTGTTGTAAGTCTTTTCCTTCCTCTGGTCTGAATAGGAAGATCCAGTCATTAAAGCAGGCCCACAACCTCTTAGATGCTTGTGCAGTAGTTCATAAAGACGGATTCCTGGTTATTAGCGAGAACAGGAAAGCATTACATAGCTGAGTGCAGGGTGTAGCATCCAACAGCTTGGGTCTGAGTTCTGGCTCCACTAATTATTGGCTGCATAGCTAATGAAGATCTGCTTAACTTCACCAAGTCTCTATTTGCATTTCTATAAAAGAGGAGTAATAATTAATAATACCTGCTTCAAAGTAAAACAAGACCTGGCATGATACAGACTTCAGACATTGAATTTGTTAGCAGACTGCTGCGTAGTAAAGGCTGGCTACCCACTCCAGCCCTGACCCGAGCTTATTCTGTGCTCTTAGGCTGATTCTTACACCAGTTCCTTTAAGAGAAGGAAAAAGACCCAGGAAGATTGTGCCTTACTCAGTATCACTGGATGGTTGACAGGGACTTAGGTCTGAAGGCCAGTCTCTCTAGTCTGAAGTGCCCCCTCTGCGCAGCCATCCCAAGAGATGCCCAGCCAGGGCAGCAGACTGCAAACAGCAGGCACCCAGAAGTGCTTCCCACTTCAAGGATGCTAGGAAACACCACCATGGGAGATGGTGGTGATTTACCAAAGGTCTTTACGATCGTTTGGCTCCCTTTTAGCGGCTCAAGTGTTTGGAGATTTCCTCAGCTCGAGAAAGCTACCAGACCTGACAGCTCTCTTGCACACGTGAGTTCACAGCAGCTAGGTCAACATTCATAAGTCTTACCCAACACGGTGCCAGCTAAAAGCCCAGCATAGATGGGGAGGCACTCCCAAAGTCCCACACCCACTTGAGCTATTGACAACGGATGAGTCCTAAGAGGCTAACTGTGCACCAGTAGGTGATCGGAAACCTGTACACATACAGGCAATGCTAAGTGACCCAGTGGGTTCAACAGAAAAGAAAAAGAACACAACACATGAAGATGGGAGGGAAAAGTGGTGGGAGGCAGGAAAGAATCTGAGTGGGGGGAATAGCTGTAGATTTGATCAAAACACATTAAATGCATGTTTGAAATTTTCCAACAGTCTAAAAAAAAACCCTACCAGCCTACTCAGTCCCTCCTGCCCGCTGCTGGACAGGGCTCCTCTCCGACGCTCCTCCCAGAGTCAGCCCAGCCCAGCCTGGGTGTGGTCACCAGCCCTGCTCAGCTGGATAAGGTCCATTGTGGGCTAGGAAGCAACAAGGAAGGGTGGGGATTCTGGGGCTGGCAACTTTTGGGAAAGCCAGTGTCGCTGAGGAGCAGCAACCAGAGCTGCAGAGCCCCAAGTTGAGAACCACACCCTAAGTCCCTCTCTCCCCATCTGACGCCTAGACTCTAAGAAACTGCCCCTGTTCTACTGCAGAATTTGGGGTGCACCAGAGATGATGACAGTGTTCTATGACCACATTTATTTTCCTTTCCACTCTCAATGGATAAAATTGTTCTCCAGAGTCTGCCATTGTCCCAAGCACAATAGCAGGCCCTGGAGGAGGGGAATTTTTCTGTATTTATTTGTGCTGTCCCCTGCTGCTGCTGCAAACACCCACCTCTAGTTGTGTGCACATATGCACACACACACACACATACACACACACACACACACACACACACACACACACACCCTTTAACTCAGCTCTTCCCATCAGTATAAAGAAAATCTGGCTTGGGAACCCCTCTTCTCCAAAATAGGGTCTGGTTCCGCTTGGGCCCAGCAGGGTATAGGATTGCCCCTCCCACAACAATTCAATGGGATCTGGTGGCAGCCCAGAGCCTTCCAGAGGCTTCCAGACCCACCTAGACCTGCTGAGACTCCAATTCGTGGGATGACGGCTAGTGAATCTTGGATGACATCAGCAGGTAACATTTGTGGGGGAAGAGGGGGAAGGTTCTTAATAGTGCCAACGGCTAACCTGGATCCTCTATGTGGGTTATGCCAGTTTGTCTGAGAAGGGTAAACCCAGCATGCTCACTGATTTGGCAGTGGGATTCTAAACCCACCCCAACTCCCTCTAGTCTGAATAGCATTTCTGCTGTTTCTGTGTCTCACTGTAACTATGGCTAGTCTGGATCTTGCTATGTAGTCAAGGCTGGCCTTGAATTTAGAGGTTTGCCTGTCTCTGCCCCCTGAGTGCTGGGATTAGAAGCGTAGGGCACATCAGCCCCAGGCATCCGCAGGCTCTGGGATTTGCCACAGCACAGTACATCCTTTCCAAAAGGTTGCCAAAACGGTATCGTTTTCAAAGCAAGTACCAGCAAGGCAGAGCCTGCCCATGAATAATATTTTGTTCTACACTGGGCAGAAGCTGGCACAGAAAACATTGGTCCCTTCGTTCCTGCCATTGTCCCGAAACATACACTGTTTAATGAGGAACTAGAAGTGTTACATTAGATAAACAGGACTCAGCCAGCGCCTCTGGCGGAAAAATAAAAAACTGGCTGAGGATAATGAAGCTTAGTGGTAGAGGGCTTGGCAAGCATGCATGAGGTCCTAGGTTCAAACCCCGGGAGCAGAAAAAATAAGTAATTAATTACAGTTTCAAAATTGTTATTCTCCTCCCCATGAGGTACTGCGTACTGTTGAAAACCAAAACCATGACTTGCCTTGCAGGGCTTAAGGTACTCTAGAGAGACTCTGGTGCCCCCCAGTCTGAGAATCGGACCAGTGAAACTGTAGATCCCAAACACTAATCCCACACTGAGAGAAAGAAAAGACTGAAACCTGGTGTCAACAAGAATTGCCTCCATCAGACTGGCCTGTGAGCCTGTGGGCACAGCACTTTCTTGATTGCTAAACTGATATAAAAGGGTCATACCTGAGCAAGTGGGGCTGGGCTGAATGAGGAAGCAGGCTGAACAAGCCATGGGAAGAAAGCCCGTAAGCAGTGTTCCTCCACGGGCTCAGATCTGCTCCTGCCTCCAGATTCCGGCACCGCATTCCTTCCACTGTGACAGAGACATGAGCCAGCTTGCCCCTTTCCTCCCTGCGTTATTTTTGGTTGTAGGGTTTAGAATCCCACAGCAATAGAAAGCACGCCAGGATACGGTTTGCGGAAGTTTGAATAGGAATAGCCCCACAGGCTCATAGATTTGAATGCTTGGTCATCAGAGAGTGGCACTATTTGAAAGAATTAGGAGGTATGACCTTATTAGGGTGGGTGTGGCCTTGTTAGAGGAAGTGGGTGCCTGGGGATGGGCTTTGAGGTTTTAAGTGCCCAATCCAAGCCCAGTGACTCTCTCTCTTCCTGCTGACTGCAGATCCGAATGTAGAACTCTCAGCTCCTTCTCCAGCACCATGTCTGCTTGCTTGTCCCCATGCTCCCTGCCATGACGATAATGGACTAAACCTCTGAAACTGTAAGCCAGCCCCAATGAAATGTTTTCCTTTATAAGAGTTGCCGTGATCGTGGTGTCTCTTGACAGCAACAGAACACAGCTCTTGCAGACTCGTGGCCTCTAATCCTTATTCATGATATGGATAGGTGCTGCGACCCCTCAGCTCACAGGGGAGAGTTTCCTTGCTTGTAGAAATTCAGATGAGGCCCCGAGAGATTAGGATACATAGCTCAGTTACTAGGGTCCTTGCTTAGCATGTGTGAAGCCTTGGGTTTGATCTTCAGTACTGAATAAGATGGACATAGTGACACTAATGTAATGTAATATATATATAATGTATAGTGTAATTCCAGCACCAAGGAGGTAGAGGCAAGCTGACCAGAAACTCAAGGTCCTTGCCTACATAATGAGCTGAAAGCCATCGTGGGCTACATGAGATCCTGTCTTGAAGGAGAATAGTCATAGGAGGCACCTAACTGAAATTCTCATGCTTCATTCCAAAAGGAGGTTTGGATTTGAGAGGTCTGACTGGGAGCTGGCCAGCTGCACCATATAACAAAGTTTAGAAGTTTCCAGGTGGTTCTGATAATTAGCCATGCCACGTGGGGTCAGGAGTAAATCTGGCCTGTTTTAGTCCAAGTGCCCTAAATCTCTGCTAGACTTTGCCAATGCTGTCGCCCCAATGCGCGAGGCCAGATGCCACGTGTGGACGCGTCTCGTGAGAGACATTATTCCAATTGGTTGCCCGTGCTTTGCTATGGAAAATCTCAATGATAAAAACTACCATTGCCACACAGGGACCTGGGCTCTAGGAGAGCCCATCAGTATGTGCTTGCTCGTGGGTCAATTCAGCTGCAAGAGCACTGGCTCCGTTTAAAATGGAGAAGCAGGAGGTGAGAGAAGCATGTAGGCCCAGCTTCTTGCAGGAAAAGCAACCAGCTCTGTAGCATCTCCCCTGCTCCCGTCCCTGCAACACAGAACATGGAGAGCCCAATGTAGCGGTCCCTTCTGTGGGATGCCGGTGAGGTTCCTTTCACTGTGCACAGTCTTGTGTTACTCTTCTGCTTGCCACAGAGTAGGGTACACAGCCTGTCCTTTCTATGGACGCAATCACTTTAGGGAGTTAGCAATTGTCACTCACCAGTCCCTCTCCAGAGCAGGAGTGAGAACGGTTGTATCAACTGTTCATCACTAAAATGGGACTCTGTTTGTTTGAGATTTAGAGTGGAAATCCTACCTTTCCCCCTTTTCTATAATTAGTTACTTTTAAGTTATACAAAGTGCCAAGGTTATGCACTTTATTCAACTGAGACTTTCTGACCCCAGAAAATGTCTAAGTTCAAACATGCGTACTGTCCATTTCCCAATCTTTCTAATCTAAACAGAAAAAGGAAACCCACCAGATTCCTTCCAGGACGAGACAAAATGTTCTGTCAAAGCTTTGGAGTTCTTTGAGATCTTGACAGAGGTTATGAGGTGACGTTGTCCTTTAGACATGGCTTCCTGTTTGCTCAGTAACATCAGTAAGACCTCAAGGCAGCACCTAAGTCCCCTGCAGTCCTGGGGCGTCCTTCTCAAGTGTTCCCAGAGGCCCTAGGTCTGTGGTTTGTTCTCCATGGCCTCACTCTTTCTTTACTGCTGACCCAGGAATCCTTCCCCACACAATGTCTAAAAGCAGTTCAGAAACGAGTTTCTTCTTAATTCTTTCCACCGGTGACTTTCATGTGGATGTCTATCTGGTCTTGCCTTTATGTGCAATTGTTTGGATCCTTGTTTACTGTTACCCCAACTTGTCAGCTGTGGTTCAGCTGAATGGTGCTCAGGATCCAGTTTTGGGGCCATTCTGTGCTGGTTTGCAGATGGAGTCAGGAGTAGTCTCAGCTTGGCTAGGGATAAGTGTGCTTTCTGAGGCTGAAGAGTCAATCTTCTACAGACTTAGAAAAGTCTCTCTGCCATTGAATAAAATGGATTATTCCCTTGCCCGTGGGTATTAATTGCAAATAGCTTTTGGTTAAAGGTGGGACCCAAATCCACTTTCCCTTCTCAGTCCCGTGACCCCATCTGGCTTGAACCTGTGCAGGTCTCGTGAGTGCTGCCATGGTCTCTATGGGTTCATACGTGCATCAGTCCTGTTTGTCTGGAAGATACTGTTTCCTTGGCATCCTCCATCCTGTCTGGCTCTCACAGTCTTTGTTACCTCCCCTTCAGTATAGATCCCCAAGCCTTGAGAGGAGGGATGGGTTTGGTGACGACATCTCATTAGGGACTGAGTGCTCCTAAGTCTCTCACTATCTACACTTGTACAATGGGATTTAACTCATCAGTAAGAAGGAACAAACTATTGCAATATCATGCATGTATCTCCAGTGCATTATGTTGAGGGAGAAAAGGCTAAATCAGAAATGCTACACACTGCCTGATCCCCCTGGTCTGACACATTGGAAAAGGAAAGCCGCAGGATCAGAAGACCTCTTATCCCAGATGAGGGCTGGAGTGGTGACTACAGAGAGGAATAGGGACGTGTTAGGGGTGATAAGTTATTCTGTATCTTAACTATGGTGGTGACCGCATGGATATATACATATGCCCAAACTGTCAGTACTGTGGACCATAAAGGATGAATGGTGCTGTATGTAAATGATGCCTAAATTAAAAATAAAGTAAAAAGGAAAAGTAGTTCCATTTAAAAAAATTATATCATTAATCCTAGCGAACTTGGGACTGGGAGACATTATAATGGAAACCTTATATGTAGCCAATTATCTAGTCTTAAGAGGCTTGCAAGCCTTGCTATAAACTAGGCGCTGTACTCAGCCCTTGAGATAAAATAGTGGACAAGCAGAAGTTAAGCTCATAATCTCCTAAGTACAAACAGAGTGGCGCAATTGTGTAAGGATTGGTTCTTGACCATCAGTGATGCCTTCTCTGGGGAGTGTTCCTATTTAAGTGGCCACTGGACTGGATATGGCCACAGAAGGGTGGGTCCTTGTGAGTTTCTGAAACAGGGAAGGTGATGAGATCGTTGGTGTGTGCTAGAGGAGCAGATTTGGAGTGGTGAAATCATGAGCTCAATAATAATACAAACAAGAGTTAGACAACAGGAAGCCATGCTGGATGAATGGCAAAACTACACAGAGGACCCATTAGAAACAGAACATTTTTACACATAACGTGTGCATGGATACTCACAGTTATAGTATCCCCTACTCGAACATGGAAATGTCCTCAACATGACAATGAAATGGAAGACTATCCACGCAACAGAATCATTATTTAAATGTGAAGTGCTGGAGTGTCCTGTGGCATGGGTGACCTTGAAAACACTGTGCTAAGTGAAAGGAGCCATCAGAAAGATGATGGAGTAGTGTCTGATTCCACTTCCAGGACATTTCAGAGGCGGGGAAATCTACAGAGTCAGGGGATGCTGCAGGAGCTCCTTCTGCTCCTCCAGCCAATAGCCTTTAAGGTACCAGCCTACTGGTATCTTAGTAGTGATAGCCCAGGCTGGCCTCGCACTCATGATCCTCCTGCCTCTGCCTCCTTAAGCAAATCCTATCGGCATGCACCACCACAACCGGCACCACTGCTTTTTTAAAGCAAAAGAGACCATGCCCAAGTGGGCTGGCATCTTAAAGGCTATTGGCTGAAGGAGCAGAAGGAGCTCCCACAGCAAGGGGATAAGTTAGAGGTTGGTTAAGCCCTAGTGACAATGACTACCATAAGATTTCTTATTTAGTGAGATGATAACTACAAAACTGTCTTCAGATTACACATTCATGAATAAATTATTCATCTGTGGAATCTTCATAACATGTCAAGAGATCAGTATTACAATTTCCACATTTTGCTTGTTTCATTAAGGAAGACATGTGCCCTGTGATACATGTATCTTTAATGATGGACCCATGATTTCTAACCCAGTTGCTCTGCCCTCACCTGTAGCTCGAATTCTAATTGGTCTTAATAATAAAAACCTGGAGTCAGATGTTGGGGTGAAAGCTGAAGGATCAGAGAAACAGAGCAGCCAGCCACTAGTTCTTACCTCTTTGAAATCCTCAGACTGAATGGCTGTCCTGTCTCCACAGTCCTCAGACTGAATGCCTTGAGTTCCTGTCTCCTCCTGCTTTATATTCCTCTCTCTGCCGAGCCATATCCCTTCCTTGTCTACCTCCTTAGCGCTGGGATTAAAGGTGGGTGACTCCCAAGTACTGGGATTAAAGGTGTGAGCCATTACCATCTGGCTCTGATTCTTTTAGGCTGATCAATCTCGTGTAGCCCAGCGTGGCCATGAACTCACAGAGATCCTTTTGCCTCTGTCTCTAGGGAGCTGGGATTAAAGGCCACCACTGCCTGGCCTCCACACCACTGCTTGGCTAGCTCCACACTCTGCTCCTCAGGCAAGCTTTCTTTGTTAGATCACAAACAAAATAGCACTGCCTCCACCATCTGAGGCCTTACCTGAATCAAGACCTGAGCTCTGCTTGAGGGAACCTTTCTTCTGGCTTCCCTGGGTTATCTCACCTTCACATCCCTCCTGGGAGGAGCCCACCTGTCAGTTACACCACAGATTCTCTGTGTTGGAGGGCTGTGCACATGCATGTGTATGCACCTGTCGGTTACACCACAGATTCTCTGTGTCGGAGGGTTGTGCACATGCATGTGTATGCACGGGCGGGGAGGCCAAAGTGTGTTCCTTGATTATTGTATTACTAAGACTTACTTATTTTTGTTTTGTGTGTATGAGTGTTTTGATTGCATGTGTGCAAGCACACCACATGCATGCTCGGTACCTGCAGAGGGGCTCAGATCCTCTGAAACTGGAGGTAAAGATGGCCGTAAGCTGTCAAGTGGGTCCTGGGAACCCAACCTTGGTCCTCTGCCAGTGCTGTGAGTTCTTTGAGCCATGCTGCTAGCCCTAGTGGCTCCATCTTGCTTTCTGAGAAAGGGTCTCTTATTGAACCGGACGCTCCTCAATTTGGCTAGCCTGGCTAACCAGCAAACCTCAAGAATCCTTTCGTCTCTGCCTTCCCAGTGCAATGATTCCAGGTATGTGCTGCCCTTCTCGGCTCTCTCACGTATTCTAGAGATCCAAACCAGATCCTTGTGCTTGGGTGACAAGCACTTTACCAACCGAGCTGTTTCGTGAGCACCTTAGACCACAGATTCTAATGCGTCCTCCATGTTAGTGTCCTTGGTTGTCTGAAGGAGGCAGTGGTAGCCGAGTGAGACAGGACCGCAGTCCACAGGGCTGCTCAGAGAGCAACTACACAAGCTGAACAGCCAATGGCTGCACTCTCTGAACTGTAGGAATGACTGCCTCTCTGCTATTTCTTTTGCTACTCAAATGCATTAGTAGAACAAAGTTGTCACCTCTTGCTATTTGAGACCTGCTTCTTGGCTTTGAAGCCCACACCCTGAACCCTTCTGCTTGGAGATCATCCACAAACATTTCTTGAATTATGCAGAAGACTCGGTTTGAGTGACAGAACGGGGTCCCACATGCTGCTTGGTTGTAGGACCTGGTGTCAAATATCCTGAGCTGCCAGGGCTCCTCTGTGGAAGATCCCATTTATATTCTCTTGGTTGTTTCTGCCAGGAGCAAGTGTGGCTGCCTGAGGCTGTGTCCAACAGGAAGTCAGGAAGCTGCTCCTCCATTGCTCTCTTACTCAGCCCTTCCTGCTCAGGGAGACCAACAAACACAACTGAACACAACAAACGCAACTGAACACAACAAACACAACTGAACTCAACAAACACAACTGAACTCAACAAACGCAACTGAACTCAACAAACGCAACTGAACACATTCTTGGCAATGCAGTCAGTGTCACAGGAGCTCATGGGTTGGTGGAACTCTGGGTTACAAGCCTTAAAGAGTTTGTCCTGGGATTTTCTAACATGAAACTCACAGACATTCTAGTGTGGGCCCTGTAAGATGACAAAATAATGTGCAGCCATCGGCAGAGCGAGGAAAGCAGCCCTTCCTCCTTGGCTAACTAGGGGAAAGGGCAGTGTATACGCTACTTGCTCCCTAAATAGAAGACCAGTCACATCGGCTCCCCCCCTTGGGAGCTTGTCAGAAATGCAAAATCTCTGTCCTATCCCAGACTTGCTGAGCTAGGGTCTGCATTTTGGCGTGATTCCCCGACCCCCAGAGTGTGAGTGCTAAGACTGAGAAGCTCTGGCTTTGTAGGTTACAGTTTTCTTACCCCCACCCCACACAGGATGCAAATCCAACAAAGTCCCTAGCACTACACTTAGCTGTGGGCAGAGGGTGACCCCTGAGAGGTGGTTTGGTGGCGGCTCAGAGAATGCAGGAGGGGCCCAATGAATCCAGTGCTCTGCACTAACCAGGTCCTTGTTAGCAAGATGCTTGTTGAGAGAACCAGAGCCTGGGTTTCACCCACCCCGACGCTGGCTTAGCTGTGCAGAGACACCATGATCACGGCAACTCTTACAAAGGGAAACACTTGACTAGGGCTTGTTTCCTTGTTGTCAAGACGGGGAGCGTGGGGGCACACAGGCAGACAAAGTACTGGAGAAGGAGCTGGGAGTTCTACATCCAGGGCAGCAGGCAGCAGGAAGAGAGCGACCCTGGGCCTGGCTTGGGCTTTTGAAACCTCAAAGCCTACCCCAGTGACACACTTTCTCTAACAGAGTCACACCTACTCCAACAAGGCCACAGCCCCTGACTCCTGTCCTAATCCTATCCACTCCCTGATGACCCATGACCAAGCATTTGCATACATGAGCCTCTGGGGACTGGCCCCATTCAGACTCCCTCAGGGCGTCAGTTCTTAGGGCGTCATCACAGGCGTGGAACAGTAGCTTTCTTTCAGCCATCTCAGAACTAAGGCGTCTAGCACCTGCTGTGAACTGCGTGCCAACACTCTCCGTGTCCTCAGCATGCGGTCCTTACAACAAACCAGGAGGTGGGGATCACTTTGCTCTCATCCCACTAGGGAAGCAGAAAAATGTTAAGTCATTCAAGGTCACCCAGGGAGAAAAAGACAGAAGGAAGATTTTTAAACTAAACTCTGAGCCCGTGTTCCAATGTTTCTCAATGTTGTGTCTATCACTGCCTCCTCTCAGTAGTCCTTTTACATATTTTATGCTAATTATGCCTCCATGACACTTTAATGCCATATATACATTGAGATGCTCTAGTAAGATAAATATATATTTATATATTGTAATACTTCATTTCCTTTCCTCAAGACTCATTTTTTTTTTAAAGACAGGATGTCACTACAAAGCCCAGGCTGCCCTTGAAATCAAGGTCATTCTGTTGCAGCCTCCCAGGTGCTGGGATTACACATGCACCACCACACCCAGCACAAGATCCAGCTTCTGTTCTCTTGGAGACGTGATCGCTTTATGAAGAAGCTCACCTGATTAATCCATCAGTCCACAATAGCCTGTGGGTACTTGCCATGTGGTGAGCTGTGGCCACAGTGAAGAGCCTGGTATTGGGGCTCCCAAGGGTACCTACAAGCAGAGCAGGAGACAGGGACTTGGCCAGTTTATAGCATCTTTCCCAGCCTTGGAGGAGAGGGTTAGGACCCTGGTATCATTGGTACAGAGCCCAGGCTCGGTTCTGCCATTGCTGCTCATGGGCCTCTCGATGCTCTCTTTCCCACCTTGTACATGACACATGCTGAGCGTCCAAGAGCAGGCAGTGGGGTGCAGGGAGCAGCACGTAGGCCTGCTACAGAAGCATCTTAGTGCAAGACTGCAGTGATGCACACCCTGCAGCTTCCCGTGTCTTCCACCCAGCTCCTCTCTGCTCCTCCAAAGGGAGGAGGGGTTCACTCATACTGCCCCATCTTTTCCCTGGATTCTAAAAACATACATAATACACACATGTATATATAGAATATGATACACACACACACACACACACACACACACACATACATGGTAAGATTTGGGTCAGTTGGTAGAGTCTTCCTAACTCCATTTCTCAGCCTATCAATGTCTCAATATCTTTAGGGGACAGTAGACATGAAATTCCACCCGATTCATGAATCTAACCATGTGAAATGGGGGTCTAAAAAGAGTTTACCCAGGAACTGGGGGACGTGGGAACCCGGTCCAGGCCTACGTACTAGGAGGGTGGTGTTCTGAAATCCCACAGCGGGATACTTGGAAGTTAGGTCACACTAAGGGAACTGAGTTGTACTGGCCTGGTTTGGCATGTAGGCAGACCCGGGAGGCCTGGGTGTACCACGCTGGGTTGGCAGCAGGCACTGGGGAAGCCCCTGTTGTGGAGAAGTGGATGAGTCAGTGTGAAAGCCGCGGACTTATGGCGGAGCTGTGGGCCAGCCGCAGACCTGTAAACCCACTTGCCAGGGCTTCTATGCAGTCCCCATTCCCACGGCTCCACACCCTGTTTGGAGGAGTGGACCTAAGATGCCAGTCTTCACTTTTTGCCATTAAATGAGAACTGAATCTTGACCGAGTCTGTCAGAATATCAAAGCCTCTCCATCTTCAGTCTTTTTAGAAGTGCTGGGGAAAGACAAGGCTGTGGGTGGAGTCTGAGGGGTCAGCGCACTGGGGCTCTGCCAGCTCTGGAAGGCATTGCTTCACCAACAAGGACGCTTCCGGATGTGAAGGAAGGACTCCTCTCTGGCTCCTTGTCTGGAGATTACCTGTGGGCTGCCGGGTCTGGTCTGCTTGCTTTTCTGCTGGAGATTCATATGGGAAAAGACAGTCTTACTAATCACAGGGAGGAGCAGAAGGAGCAGCAGCAGGAGGAGGAGGAGGAGGTGGAGCAGGAGGAGCAGCAGAAGGAGGTGAATCAGGAGGAGCCACAGGAAGGAGCAGGAGGAGGAGCAGGAGGAGGAGGAGGAGCAGGAGGAGCAGCAGGAGGAGCAGCAGGAGAAGGAGCAGGAGGAGCAGCAGAAGGAGGTGAATCAGGAGGAGCCACAGAGAGCAGCCACAGTGGCAGCCACATAGAGAAAGAGAATCCATGCCGGAACCCTTGAGCAGGCACTATATAGCCTCTGGGTTCTCACGCTTTAAAAGTCATGTCTCATGGGTGGGTCTGTCCTTGGTCCCAAGTTTCCAAGCAGCACTGAAATTCTTGGAGTGTGGGGGTCACAGTAGAGAATCGGAAGCCAGGAGCAGGGAGGTGGGTGGGGCAAGTGCTGGGAAACAAAGAAAGGGACACACAGAGAAAAGCCCCTGTCCATGGAGTTAAGAGAACCTCTGATTTGGGTGGGCTGAGTCCTGCGGAACTTGTCCTCTCCCCTCCCCAGCTCATGGGGCTGGAGAAGGCCCAACTGAGACTCCTGGTGACTCAGAGTCGCTGCGTGATGAATGTGTGGTCTCTAGAGAAAAAAACGGATGGTGGGTCAGTTTTGATCTCTTCTGGGGTATGCCAGTAGCATCTCAGAATCCAAAGTTTAGAATAAACTTAGCAGAGTAGAAACATATGGGTGAGGCCCACCTGGTACCCAGAGAGTTCCTAGAGGAGAATGCAACTTTGCACATAGTCAGAATAAGACACCTCGCCAGTCTGCATGTCTACAGCTTGGGGGTGGGGTAAGATGCTCAGCTGTGAGCCCTGGACCCACACTGTACCTGCAACAAATGCACTCATCCTTGGCATTGTGACCTCTGGGAGCAATGTGAGGCGGGAATAGAGATGTCCTCCAATCTCTGCTGCCCAGACCGACACCAGAAGCTCTTGGCTCGTCCACTGCTTAGGCCTGTGGGTTCGTTTACTGCATGCAGATCTCATAAGGGAATAAGCAAACACCAAGTGCTGCATTTGCATAGATGAAGTCATCATGGAGCAGAGGGAGTTTTCTGAACTCTGAAGGTTTTAAGAGGTAGAGCTGGGAACCACCACACTCACCCAAGTTCCTCAGTCTGTGACTGAGGGAAGGTGGAGGTGACATCACCTGGACACCCACACTGGCACTGAGCTGGTCTTTCTTTTCTCATTAAGCTACCAAACTCACAGGATTCTGGGAGCCCTTCCTCTAGCGTCCCCTTCTCCTCTCCCACCTCCTCTTCTCCCTCTCAGGTTTTGCTCGCTTTCTGTGAATCAAATATTTGTTTACTTTAGAGTGCTTTAGACATACTGGCTCAGAGACTTTATCAATAGACGTGTCTATTGTACACTTCTAACCTCAAACCCAGGCTTCACTTTCTTCAAATGTAACGTAAGGTGTGGACCTCAGCCAGTGTTCCTCTAGTGGAACATGAAGGATGCTGTTGTATCAGCCTGTCAGATTCAAGAGATGTCCATTTTATGTCCCATTAGCTGCTGAGTCTTGAATAAAGACGGGCATGTGTGAGTTGTGGGCCAGTGTGCATGGGGCTCAGGGGACACCCTTGCCATCAATCCCAGCCTGCCACCTTGTTGGAGACAGGGCCTCTTTGTTGCCAGTCTCTTCTTGTGCCTCAATGTCTGGCCCTCTAGCTTCTGGGGACTCTCAGGTCTTGTCTCTCGCCGTAGGAGCACCGTGATTTCAGATGTGTGCCCCCGTGCCTGCATTTACTTGGGTTCTGGGGATTTGAGTTCATGACCTCATACTTGAGCAAGAGCTGTCTTACTCACTGAACTACCTCCCCAGTCTAAAGAAAACAATTAAAAACAATAACCCATTCGTTCTTCTACATCTTGGTTCAAGTGACACACCCTCCAAAAAGCCCTGGTCCCAGCAGACCTGGTACCTGCTGTCTCACTCAAGCCAACCAGCAAAGACATTTTGTTTTTTATTTTTTTCTCTTATAGGGGGAAAAAATCTAAATATCCATTCATTTATTCATTGTTTCAGTTTGCATCTGAACTGCCACACTAAATTCAAACTCACGCGCAGAGGGCCTGGTCCCAGCTGGAGCAGCCAGTCTCTGACAGGTGGGGCCATGAAGGTTCTGACGTAATCAGGGTGGTGTTCTTGGGAAGTGGGGAGAGGGGCAGGAGGGGCCTCCTTGGTGGAAAGAGGTCCAAGCGCACTGACGTACACACCTTGTTCCTGTACCCTCCCTTATCTCTCCCCACTTCCCAGGCTCACCAAAGTCAGTGGTTCTGTCCCAGCACACCCTCAGCTCAGGCACAACGCAGCCAGCCAGGATGGACTGTCATCCCCCAAATCAGGAGACAAAGAAATCGTTTCTCCTTTTATATCGTTCCCTTGGATGTTTATCAATCTCGCACTGTCATCCCAGTGTGACTGGAGTGTGTGCTGGGAGCCACGCTAAACACAGCAGCCTGGGGGCCTGGAGGGATGGCTCCGGGGCGGAAAGTGTGGCTGTCCTTGCAGACCGTGGCACTGTGCCTGGAACTTCAGAACAGCTTCTAACTCCAGCTTCAGGGGATTCTTCTGGCCTCCAGTGGACTTGAACGTACACAGATTTTAAAGTGCAGGAGGGTATATAGTGAGTGGTGTCAGCCTTCTTGAAAGGACCATAGAGGAGGCTGGGCTGAGGAGAGGGTGAGGACAGAGGAACAGGGACTCCTCAGAAGGGGGGGGTGTTAAAATTTTCATTTTAATCCTTTAATTTTTTTTTATGTTGTATGGGTGCTTTGCCTGCATGTATGTCTGTGTACTATATGCATGCAGTGCCTGCAGACACCAGAAGAGGGCATCAGATCCCCAGAGTTGGAGTTACAGATGGTTGTGAGCAGCCATGTGGTGCTGGGATTTGAACCCGGCACTCTGAAGGGGCAGCCAGTGTTCTTATTTGCTGAGCCAAATCTCCAGCCCCAAGAGAGCTGGTTTCTGAGTGGCTGTGAAAGGAGTAGAGATGAAGTTAAGAACAACGAAAGGATGAGTCACGGCCCATGACACAGCCTGGGGGAGCTAGTGTTATAGGTGCCGCAGTAAAGTGACTGCTTTGGCCCCTCCCACCTCTGAAAGCAGAGAGGAAGTAATGTGTACACTAAGGACAAGGTTTGTAAAGCAGCACCTTCCATTGAACACGCCATCCCGGGTCCCTCAGCTGCAGAAGCCTGGCTCCTGGCTATGCATGGTGTTGTAGCACTTGGGAGGCAGAGGCAGGAGGATCAGGAATTAAGGCTATCCTTGGCTACTTGGTAAGTACAAGGCCAGCCTGGTTCTCTGAGACTCTGTCTCGAACACAAGACAATAAGACATCCCTGCCGAACTGGCGTAGGACTCACATCAGGACTCCTTCGCTTGCCGTTTCATTTTTAACCGTCTTGTTTTTCTCAGTTGGGATCTGAAAAGCTTAGATGGGAAATTCCAGGGATATATTATTCTTAGTTTCGAAACATCAGGCCATTCTGAGTAGCACGGTGAGCCTCTGTCCCCTCAGCACCTGCATTGGTTTTCTTTTCTAGTGTGTCCGAGGTATATATGCTGCCCTCCAAAGCTGGCTTGGTTAGCAACACCAAATGACCAGTGGTGCTTGCTATAGGATTCAGTGTCCTCTTGCTTTCAGGGGTCTGACAGAAGCTCAGTGACTTTCTCTTTGTGGGAGCTGCCAAGAGGAGAGATTCATGGAGAGATGAAACCATGCCTGGGTGAGGACAAGGAAGGGCTGCCCAAAATTCCTGGTGATGATTCCTGCCATATCAGTTTTGTTCCAGAACAGCGTTGTGAATTACAGTTTTAGATCGACTTGAACTACATTTCCAACTCTCTCTCTCTCTCTTTCTCTCTCTGTCTCTCTGTCTCTCTCTCTGTGTGTGTGTGTAGAGGATTCAGGGAAGAAATAACGGGTTTAGAGACAAGCACTTCTTTGTGCTCTCCTGTGTAGAGTGGAGGCCCTTCAACCCTAGGGCTGTCAGCCAGCAGCAGCCTTTCCCTCGTTCCTGTAAGGAGGTTAGCTCTAACAGGCTCTGCTGAATTGGGGCTGGACCTGCTCACCTGATTTCAAGCAAAAGTGAACACAGACTTCAGGCTTCAAAGAAAACCCAGGGTTCCACTGGGAATGATCTCCAAAGTGTGTGGCAGGGCCATTTGCAAGAGAGAAAGGGAGGGAGGAAAATACCAAAGGGAGGGGCCACCCTCTGCTTGACCCTGTTCAAGGCCCACTGGGCAGGCCAACTGAACACCATTTCCTGCCCAGATTCTCTGGGACATCACCATTCTTGCCACCAATTCTCTCTCTCTCTCTCTCTCTCTCTCTCTCTCTCTCTCTCTCTCTCTCTCTCTCTCTCTCTCTGTGTGTGTGTGTGTGTGTGTGTGTGTGTGTGTGTGTGTGTGTTATGTGCAGGTGGCATGTGGAGGTCTCTGACCTACACACATAAACTTGGAAGTAGTCAGCCCTGGGGTTCCTTCCTTTGCAGCGCTTTTGAAGCCATGTGATTTCGGGATAGCGGCCTCCCTGCCACTCCCCACCCCACCCCTCCAAAAAAACTTGTTCCTTCTCCTACAGGAGGGAGACAGTGACCTGTTATCACAAACTGAAAGGCTTTGCAGGCCTGATTGCGCTTCTGGCTGGCCAGGCGGGCTCTGTCCCTGTGAGCTGCCCTTGTAACCAGGGAAAGAATTTGCGCAGATGGCTGAGGCAGGAGGTCTGCGGCTCCATGGAAGCATGAAGAAGTCTCTCAGAAAAGAACAACAAACCCTCCCTAAGTGTTTCTACCAGGAAATTGGGAAACTTGTCAAGAAACCAAGCATCCGGCACACAGCACGTTTTCAAAAGTGAAAACCCAAAAGTTTAAAGGAAAGCGCGGGGCTTCGGGAGGATTTAGGAGGGCGGAAGGACTGCAGAAGGATGCAAATAGTTTCTCGGTGGAGGTGATGTGGAGTCAGATGCGTGTACCTTAGACAGGTGCCATCTTCTCAGAAGTCCAAGCTTGTCGCGGAAGCTCCAGACTCTCTAGTCCTTCCCAGGAAAGCCTCGTCTACAGACGCCCCGCAAACCTGGGAGCGTGTTTCCTGTGCCGTCAAGTGTGCGCGATCCACAGGTGCCAGGCCAGGAAGACCGAGAGCGGGCGCCGGGTGAGGGCTTCCCATGATGCTCAAGGGACTCAACCTGGAGGGCACAGGACGTGAGCGCACTGGCTTGAGGGGTCAAGCAGGAGGCGCTGTAGGTCCTTCTCCACCTCCTCGCTGTCCCTCAGTCTCCTCCTCCCGGCATTGGGTTCGCAGTCGCTGCACTTGAGAAGTCAGATCTTGGTGGAGACCTGCGGGCGCTTGCTGCTCCCGTAGCCTCCCCCAGGCTTTGAGGACATCCCAGTCTCTCGCCTTCGCGCCGCCGCCCTCAGGCCGACTTGGAGGAAGTGATCTGCGGCCGGGGCTGGGAGCACAGGGCCGGGAGCGCGAGGAGGCGAGCGCCCACTGTCCGGACCGGCTGCGGAGATCCCTGGCGCGGTCGAGGGCGACGCGCCTGGGTGGAGACGGGATCGGAGGGCTGGGGGCGCGGCGGCCACTCCGGGAGGTCGGGCGGCGAGCGTGACCTCACTGGGAGGGGCCAGCACGCAGCTGGGGCTCGGAACCCAGCGCTGAGGGCTCGGTGCCGAGCCGTTCGCAGCGCCGAGAGCGCAAGCCGTGACCGGGATGGAGCGCTACAAAGGTGAGGAGTCCGGGCGCAGCTACTTGCTCCGGGGAAGAGGGCGGGGGCTTGTCGCTTGGACTCTGGTGACCAGAATCAGCTGTCTATGCCCAAAGAACTGCAGCCCAGGAGGGGACGACCGAGACGCCACGGGCCAGGAGGTGGGCTCCTAGGCATAGAACGCGGCCCGCGCCCTTTGATCTTTCTGGGCGCCTGGGGTCTCTGCCTGGAGGTCAAGGTGAGGCTTCTCACCTGTTGAAGAACCGAGGGTGTGTCTGGAATCATCCTGTCACCCCACCTCACCCCCTAGTTTGCCTTGGGAAAAGATGTCTACAGTCGAGGGGGCCCAAGTAAGGTCTCAACAGTGAGGGGCTGCTGAGGGCAGAAGGTCGAGTTGTAGGGTCCTTTCTTTGGGTGCTACCCTGCTGAGGGGCTGCTTTGCAGATTCCTGGAAAAGCCTTGTCGGGTGGTAAGGAAAGCTTCTGATGTCTTGGGGCGGCGTGCTGTTCTGTTAATCGTGGCTATGTCCGACTCTCCACCACTTGGTAACCGTGCCTCTCCGAACCCCTTGCAGACCCTGCACCCCCAAGCTGTATGGGGTATGGGTTGGGAGCCCAGTGGGCTGCCCAGCAGGTGGAGCGCCTGTAGGCGTCCGGGCAGCTGAGCGAGCTTGGATTTGACTCTGGCCAGGGATCTTGGCCAAACCCTGGTGGGCGGGCCGGCCCGGATATGCCCGAAGGGTTTTGGAGCTCCGGGGCTGGAGTCCAGAAGCCTCGGATAGTAGGTCCTTTGAAAAGTGGGTTCAAGGTGCTGCCCCCTAAGCGGATATTTCGGTGCGCCCCCACATGCTTTCCTTTGGGAAAAGCCTCTTGCACTGACTTTTTTTTTTTTCAGGGGCTGTTGACGGTAAACCTGCAGCTTCTAAATTTGTTTCCCCTGGGAGGGTAGTAACGCGAACGCTCAGATTCCCAAGGAATCTCTCGCCCTCCGTGGTTTCTTATTTATGGAACTCACATAAGGGGACCTGTGCGGACGGAACAGTTCCCTAAACAAGTAACGTCTTTTAGCTTTCCTTTTGCGTTTTCTCACCAGGATCATTAGTGGCGAGTGAGATAACCGCCAAGACTCACCAGTAAATGGGTCTAGGCACTAAGGTCCGTGGGGCGGGGGAGGGGCGCCAGGAGAAATCACTTAGCAAACTTAGGTTTCTTTCCGTGCTTTTCACTGGGGCCCCTCTCCTAAGTCTAGCCGGGTGGTCTTATCTAAGTTCTGATTGACTCTGGTCAGTTTTGTTCGGAAAAGGCAGAAATCGCCCTCATGCGGTCTCAAACACTGGAAGCCACACAGCCCAGCCCTACTCTTGGTGTTCTGCTCCCGCCTCCGCCCTTAAGGAGGGAACCTCTGGGAGGAGGGCAGGAGGGGGGGGTTGGTGGCTGAGGCCGTGGGTGCTGACTGGAAATATCGACTTTCAAGGCCCCTTCAGCTCCCCGGATTGCGAAGCTGAAGGAGATGTTGGTCCCAAATGGAGGATCCAAGATGCAAGCTACTTCTTTGCCCGAGCAGCAAACTGGTTTAAGTTAACAGGAGACAGGTGGGCAGATGTTGGCCCAGGGTTCATCGGCAGGTTTTTGTGTAGTTTCTGAATTGACTCTTGACAGGATAAAATTTGCTTAGTTTATCTTTCCTGGGAACTGAAAATCTCATCCTCCACCAGGTTTACTTAGGGGGTTTTCCGCTGACTCAAGGGAACTTGGTGTCAGGTCAGTGTTTATGTTTGGGAGCAGATGTCTGCACTAGAGATCGATAAGTCGGTAGACTTGAGGATCACCTGGATTGCAAAAGAGAACCCAACCCACCCTCTTCATTTCGACTCTGGGGAGAAATGACCTCAAATCTCACTGATGTCATGCTGCTAATATCTGTTCATTTTTCTGGGAAGAATGTAGGGATCTCCTCCCAGGCGAGTTGCAGTCTGTGTTCTCAGGAGAGGCCATGAGTACTGCTTTGGGAACTCAGTGAATGCAAACTCTCCTCTGCAAAATGAGTGCTAAGCTCCATGGCTGGTAAACCAGGAACCTGGCTGGGACCAGGTTACTCTTGCTGCTCAGACACTGGGGCATTTACATGTTTTTGTAAGGTTTGTGATGTAGCCCTGTCTTAGAGACCTGCCTGGCATGGGCAGGGTCCTGGGTTTGAGCTCTGACACACACACACACACACACACACACACACACACACACACACACACACACACCACACCATATTTTAAAGGTAAGACTGAATAGTTACAGAATAAATAGGTAAAGGTAAGCTCTTGGAGCTTACGTAAAACTGAATAAAGATTCTGACGATACCTGACTTTTTTTTAATTTAAATGCTTTCATATTTCAAAATTTCCGCTTTCAAGCTCTCTTTCCCACATAGGTAGACTTGCTCATCATTGTCTTCAGAGTCCAAGGGTGTTTTCTCTGATTCGAAAGCTTAGGAAGCTGTGGTGGCAGGAGAAAAATGTTTTCCGTGTCCACAGCCTCACTGCTGTCCATTGTGCCTCCTCCCCAAAGGAGCTTGTAGTTTTAGGCTCTGGGTTAACTTTTGGTTGTCTTGAGGGAGCTTAAGGAGGGCTGAAACATCGCCCTGTGTTTAATAGTAACAAAAAACCAAAAACCTTATAGATGTTTCTTCCAGTTCTTTCTAACCCCTTCTGCTAGATCACCATGGCTTTCTCAAGCAAAGGCCAGGGGTGTGGAAGGGTGTGAGGGTCCCTTCCCATAGGGACAAAGCTGTTCTGAAAATTGCTATAAAGTGTCGGTAAAGTAGCTGTGCCTTGCATGTAAACCTCTTTGGCACTGTATAAGTAGTGAGACCCCTGCAAGAGTCCAAGACTCAGGGCCAAGTCCTACAGGGTGCCTTGAAATGGCCCCCATCCCTGAGTGTTTATTTATGACTCTCCTAAGAGCATCCTGTATCACTGTGCATGAGCCCATTGGCTGACCTCACCCCATGCAGTCAAGGATCCTGGTTCCTATTGCTCTCCCAGCTGGTGAGTGGGTCCAGAGCCAAATGTGACTGACCTACTATCTGTGGATTAGACTTGGAACCTCATGCCGAAGCTTCCTGAAGTTGCATCACACTTGGATCCAAACTGGTCCGGCTGAGATGTAGAGACTTCATTTTAGAAGGGAGTAATAGCATCTAAAATGGTTGTAGTGGTGACTTTTTCTTCTCCTGAAGCCTTTGACTTTTCAGGCTGATCGCTGCTTCCTCAGGTGACGTTGTGGCACAGGAGGTAGAAGGGAACTGTGAAGCAGTGCTCAGAGAACAACGTATCTCTAGAGCGGTAGTCAGGGACCGTCTGAAAAGAAAATACTAGATAAGGGAAATAAAGTAGATGGATAACTTAGAGTCCCTCCAGAAATGATCTTTTCTCCATGCCCAAGAGCTCAGCTTTTTCCTTGTTGATGTGTGACCTAGAAGCAGTGGTGCTTAACCTCAGCTGTACATGGAACATGCATGTCTGGGGCATGGGAAGGTAAAGGGGGGAAAAGCCCCACCAGACATTCATATTTAAATGTCTAGAGTGTTGAATGGGCACCACCATTTTCAAAGATCTCCAGGAGATCCTAATGTAATCCAAAGTTGAGAATCAAAGTTCCATAAAAAAGGAATCGTCAAAACAAAAAAATGGAGGAGTAGGTCCGAGAGATGGTCGTCATGCGAGCACGAGGACCTGAGTTCATAACCCCAGCACCCGTGTAAACAGTGGGATATGGTGGTGTGTGCTGGCTAGCCATGTAGCTGCATCGGCAAGCTCCAAGTCCCTGTGGGACTAATTTCTAATTTCTAAAAAATTAAGGTGGAGACCAAGTGAGGAAGATTACTTGACAGCCTTTGGCCTACGCACGCGTGTACACACACACACACACATATACATACATGGGTGGGGGGAGACGTACATTTGCTCCTCAGAAGAACTGCTTTTAGGGGGTACCAAGATCTGATGATGCTCAAGTCCTTAAAGATTTGAGTATGAGGCACAGCATCCTCTCAACTGCTTCACTTCATCCTGTAGGTTACAAAGTAGGTAGCGTCTGTATTGTAGTGTTTAGGAAATCATGGCAAAGAAAGCAATACGCATTTACTATAGTTGCAACTGTTGTGGACTGAAATACATAGTACATACCATCAACAACATAGCATCTCCCTACCCCACCCCAGTGTTGTGGGTCTCGGTCGCAGAACTTATGGTTTGGGAGGGCCTCCTAGACGTCAATACACACCCTCAACCTGGAAAATGGAAGCGAGCGTGGGGAGGAATAGGGTGTATGCTCCACTGTTATTTCAATGTGCCTTCTGATGCCTGCAGAAATAGTATGCAATTCGCCTCAGCTAGCGTAGGCTATGAACAGAGGTTCGTGAACATGTCCAGGTCTCCATGCTCTGCGTTTGCTCATTGTACTTGACCCTGGGCATGCCTGACTTGGAAGCCCTTTGTGTGGGGAGCCTGGCAGTGGAATGGTCTAACACAGAAAGCGGTTGAGGTCATGTTGGTGCCCAAGAGCGAGGAGCCAGGAATTCAGCTTTGGGCCCTTCCCCTCTCCTGATGGTGTAGAAGCCCTGGGAACTGGGCTGCTTCCAGCACAGTTAAAGAGCCAGGATGGGCCAGGAAGCTTCAAAGATGAGAAAGCTGTGTGGGTTTTCCTCCAAACCCCTTTAATGACAGGAAATGCTCCTGTGGAGGCATCTGTCCCCGAGCTAGGGAAAAGGGCACTGTGGCTGCCACCAGAAGGGAAAGCGTGGTGACAGCGTGGAGAACACAGCAGCCCAGAAACCCCATGACCTACATGCTGTGTGCTTCCTTGGGCCGGTTGCTGATCCTTCCAGGCCTCAGTTTCCCCATCTAGGAAGCGGCTGCCATGTGTCCCTTATGTGACTGTCTAGGCTCACTGCTCTGTGGTCACCGAGGACTCTTCAGGGGGAGGATGTGTTTGGGAAGGGAGTGAAGTGAGGGAGGAAGGGGGGATGTGGCTGCCAGCAAAGGTCAGTTCAGGATTGCGATTCTTATAAATAAAACTGATTTCCTGTTGGGAGACGGGTAGTCGCGGGCTTGGTGGGAAAGAGAATGCAGTCAAGTATGGAAGGAATTCATTTCTGAAGGACTCACATGTCACTGTGTCTCCAAAGAGAGTTCAGGCCAGTGCTAGGGTTTGAGAGAAAGGATGAGTCAGTCCCGTGTGAGAGGCGGGGCTCCTGAGTCCGCAGAGGGTAAGCAGCAGTTCAGAGGGTCAGTGGCGGGCTGTGATGGGTTGAGTTTGTAAAAGGAGAATGCCTGCTGAAGAATGTATCTAGAAAACAGTTCTGGAAACACTTGTCAGCATCTTTATGCCAGGAAGGGGTCAGCTGCTGAGTTAAACTCCAATCCATCTTTAGGACCCAGCCCCATGGCTGTCTTCTACAAAGCCATCATGGCTTCCATGACACTTGGTAGGCATGCAAAATTGTCCTGAATTGATGTCACTTGGACTTATAATTATATACAGATCTATCTCCCTGCTAGGCTAACCTCAGTCAAGATAGGGACTTTGTCTCTGCCTTCCAAGAGTCCAAGCCCAGCCCTTGGCCCCTCGCCAGGCACATAGTAAGGACAAATGGTGGATACTTGAGTGTCCTATTAGAGCACAGATTGCTTCGCACCTTGCTTCTCTAGAGCAGGCCTGGTTCAGGAAAAAAAATGAAGCAAAATCTTTGAGTCAGATTCTGGAAGTGGGGAAGGAAGTGCCCAAGCTGTCCTTGGCTGCAGCGACTTGAGCCCTTTCTCTGTCTGTTCCAGCACAGGGGTGTTGCTGTCTGATGGTGCAGAGAAGGATCCTGCAGGTCTCTGCTTGTGAGTATGAGCCTGTCTGTGCCCTCTGCAGCAGCCCAGCCAGCCTCCAGGCTCCCGGGGACGTAGACCTGGCTCAGCCCATGCTGTGGATGGAGGGCTAGGGGACACCACGGAGTCAGGCTTTAGCCCAGGCACACAGGGCCGGGAGCTTCTAATCTGCCTGTTGCCACTAACATCCTGTGCGACCTTGGGCAAGTCACGTAATCTTCCTGGGTCTTGTTTTGGAATGAGTAAGCTACTGACCTCTAACCCACTCCCAGGTCGAATAACCCAAGAACCACTGGTAAATGCTTTGCCAAAGATGGTGCCGTGTTCAGTCGGGACAGATAGTTGCTGGGACTGTCTGGAGTCCTGGCCTCCAGCTGCTCTTCCCTGCTAGAGATCTTTACTTTCCTTGTGATTTGAGTTACTGAAAGCTGTGTCAAAGTTGTTTACCAGCTTTGCTTCACGAGCACGTGTTGCCTTGAGGATCAGAGGATAAGGTTTTCACCTGTTGGCCCACCTGACTGTTGGGTATATAAGCCTCCATGGTGCTATTGAATAAAGGGCTTCTTACCAGTGACTAGAGGTCCATGTCTCTGTCTGTGCTGTCTCTGTGTGTCTTTGTGTGTTTCAACCTCCAGCCCCTTGCCCGAAGCTCGTGAACTGTATGGTAGCTCATAGAGCACAGACAGGCATTGTGCGCTGCAGATAGTGGTATCTGTGACTCCTCTGTGGTGTGGGTCCTCAGTTAATTTAGGTTCCAACTGTGCGCGTCCTTTTTAAGTTTGGGTGGAGCTTAGAGTCAGGAGTACTCAGGCAAAGCATCCCTGCTTCCCAGAGGCACTGTCTGCATCCCTTCTAGGCCAGCTGGAATGATTGACAGGACTTGCTGTCTCCTCCACTTGTGTCTTGGTCCTGCCTGATTTTCTCTGCTAACTCAGTGAGTTTAAGCAGGGGAGACCTACAGATTCCAGCAGGAGCTTGGAGCACCTTGCTAATGTTCTGTCGGTAGACTTTCATTTTCTCTCTACTCAGTCTCTAAATAAACTAAGCTCAAACTCGGCCAAGTGGAGGGTACGGAGAATAACGCATAATGCGCAGACATGTGGGCGGAGTCAGCATCACTCTGGACTGTAGGGTGAGGCAGGGCACCTGATGTCAGGGGTCTCCCTGGGACAGAAGTGAGGGCAAAGTGACAGGAGCTCAGGTCCTCCTGTGCCCTAAGGTCTCCTTGGGACTCCAGGCCAGCTGTGGGCCTGCTGGAGGGCCTTGCGCTTGCGTGGAATGTCAGCGCTAGCAAACTGCAAAGGAGCTTCTTAACATGAAATCAAGGGAATAGAGCCAGCCGCTAGCTGGAGCGCGTTCTCAGCTGTGCCCCAGAAGGAGTCCCATGGAGAGTGGCGCAGTCTACCCTTGGAGCTGGCTTTCCCAAGCCAAGTGACCAGCCATTCTGGTTTGCCTAGGGCCTGTTGGTCTTGCCCCCTGGAACCCCACCTCTCAGGAAACTCCTTAGCTCTGGGGAAACTGAGGTGGGGGCTTACCCTATTCCCAAACCTCAGCTGTTGAGTCTCTCTGGATCTTCACAGCAAAGGTGAGCCAGAGTCCGTGTTTCGTCTCTCCAATAAGAAGGTGAAAGGCTGAAACTAAAAGTGGTTCTAACAGCCTCTACCAGTTCACAGGATGCTAAGTGAGAAGAGGCAGGCTCTGGAGCCTGCACTGTTCAGTTTGCTTACATGGTTTTCTAGAAAAGGCCAGACTACCTACAGAGAAAGAGATTCAGTTCTGTAGGCACCAGGGCTGCTCTAGGGGATGGGGTGGCCCACAGTAGGACATAACACAATAGGTGTCACGAATGATAGAAACGCCAACCTCCTGCCGGGTGGTGATGGCACACACCTTTAACCCCAGCACCCAGGAGGCAGAGGCAGATGGATCTCTGAGTTCAAGGCCAGCCTGGTCTACAAGAGGTAGTTCCAGGATAGAGTCAAAAGCTACAAAGAAACTCTGGCTTGAAAAACAAAAAAAAGACAAAAGAAATGTGCAACCTCCTTATGGTGGTTAGAAAACCATGTCCACTGTCCAGGGACCTATTAAGGGCAGGTTTGTTTTACTCTGTGTCTAAATGATACCTTGGTAAACTGCCTGTTAAAAGCATGTTGCAGGCCCTTGGGTACCTTCACTGGTGTCCCACTGTCCATCTTGACAGTGTACTCCTCTGTGATGTTTTCTCTCTTTGCCCCAAACCAAGTTGCTGCTTTTGTAAACAAAATCACACCCATGCTGCCTTGCAGTCCATGGTGCTGCTGAGTGAGGTGGAGGATGTGTGGAATAC